>MU223463.1:120568-171879 GCA_018584345.1 Thuja plicata
ATATTTATGTATATTTATATGTATATGTATATGTATGTACTATGTGGCCATACTCCCAGTTGGTACTATGTGGTACTCCCCGTATATATTTGTTTTGCTATTGATATTCACTATGTGGTACTCCTTGTTGATGATCATTTCATGAGGAAATATCTTTATGGTTCGCAGGCTGCAAGCTAGGGCATCATGCATTATGTATGAGCTCACTATTTAATACTGGCATTGTTTACATCTTTCCATTTGGAATGTTTGATCCCATTCTTTTGTTATTTTGTTCTTTTGTTCTTCATGGACCATTCTTTTTTATACCCGACTACATCTCCCATTAAAATTTCATCAAAAATTTTCATTATCTTATGATATTGCTATCTGGATTCAAGTGTATAGTTTTTTGAGTCAAACTCATTGACCCATGTTTCATCCATGAATTTGACATGCTCAAATTTCTTATCATGTCAAAAAAATGATTGATGTGTCGACAATGACTTGCAAGAGTGTAGGTGACACATGGTTCAACTCCAATTCATACGATTGGGACTACCCGGGAAATTGAGTAGACTCTAAATATCAATATTTTGGCCACTAATATAACAAGGATGAAGCATTATGAGGAATGCAGATAGAAAACAAGAAATTAGCCATGCATGTAGTGAACATGGAAAAGGGTATAGTAGAGCCTACTCATCTTTCCCAGGTAGTCCAAATTATTTCAAGCGCAGAAGAAGTAATGAGAGGAATTGTCAAAACATCAACAATTTTCGTGAGATTAGTTTGTTAACTATAGCTGACACAAGGCAATTTTTGAATGTCAAATTATACACTTGAATTTTGATAGCAATATCACAATTTGACATGCCCCCAACTGTAGATGCCTTTACATGCATTTCAATATGTGGTAATGACTAAAAGTCCCAATCACAGCTGTGCATATGGTTTCCATCAAGTGCAGTTAGGACGTTGCATTTACATGTACTGTGATTGACAATAGTCATTTTGTAATTTGATTTGATATTTTGTCTACATAATTAGTATGTTTCTTTTTATTGCAATTATAATTAGTATGAATGAACAAAATAACCAACTAAATAAAATATTATGTTGGAATGATAGTGCAATATTTATCGATATAGCATGCATCGATGGCTTTGGTCAACGTGCCTATGTGTCAATGTGGTGTTGGATCTTGTGTGTTGAAGACATCACAAACAAAAAGTAATCCTTCTATGTCAGTTGATATGGAATTATATTTTAATGTTCAAAAGTAATGTGACAAGTTATAACCATTTTAGGAAGAACTGGTGTAGATTTGGTATTGTAGGGAAATAGTGGATGTCAATACTTTTGGTGGGTCAATGAAACCACATTTAATTCTACCCCATCTACATCTATACCTAATGTAGGAAATGAGTGCAACTTGTGCAAGGCTCGAGAGGCAGCTAGTGCCACTGAGATTGCTTCAATGGCGAAAGCCAAAATCATGTTTTTGCGATGCCTTCTTTGTGTAGTTTGTGCACTACTTTGCTGGGACCATATGGATAAATGTGATTAATAGAGGGCTATTGTAGATACTGAAACTTTTTTAGAATTTCATGGAGATATGTTGGACATATTTTGATAAACTCATGAACTTATTATTGTTTATGACTTTGTTATGATTTTCTATATCTTGGATGTGTTTTTGTAAATTTTATCCTTGTTCCTTTTAGAAGTGTATGGCTTGACTATGTAGATGCATAATTGTAAATGAGGATCAGTAATAGGGTGCCAGGCATTGCTTAGATCCTTTGGATCTAACCCCATCTTTTCCTTCCTTGCAGGTTTTGGATCATACAGGAGCATATTGGATTCAACCTCAGAGAGATTGGCAAGGATCACCCACCTTCATAAAACAAGAATGGAAAGAGCCCAACTTAAAAGTAGAAGACATACATACCTATCTAGTGAACATATTGTGCTGAAGGTGGAGTCTAATGCTGCTTCAACGGCATCAGGCAGTGATGCAAAATTTAATATCTATAGTCATTGTAGTAGCATCAGGCGCCACCTTCAACACATATGATCACTAAACAGGTCTCTAGGATGTATTCTATAAACACATCACATTCCATATGGTTTTAGAAGGTCCAGATGGGAAAAAATTCAAGCAAAAGGCTTAGGAGGCTGCTAAGTCTTTTGTACAACTTTTTTCTTGGTAATTTCAAGCCATCAATGGAAACTTACAATCCTAAAAAATTAGTATACCATTGATGGCTTCATAATTATTAAGTGAAAGGGAGTTCTCTGATATGGAACCCCTTTAGTGATGATCTTAATTTGGATGTGAGGGAGAGAAACCTATTCACATAAAGAACATGCACATAAACATGATAGTTGGGAAACATAAATGTAGATATCACAAGAACTGAGAAACATAAATTTAGATATCATGGTCACATTTGTTTAGAGACAAAACATAATTGAGTGGTATACCCAGATGATGCAACACAACCACTACTCCTCCAGTTCTAAGGTGGCACTGCAGGATCCGAAACCCATAGGTAAGGAATACATTTTGAGAACAAAGGAGGAGGACCATAATGACTAAAATAATATAGAATACATATATTATTTTGGTAGTTATGGCCCTCCTCCTCGGCTCTCAAAATTTATTCCTTATCTATAGTTTTTGGATCCTGCAGTGCCAACTTAGATTTGGAGGAGTAGTGGTTGAATTGCATTGTCTGGGTATACCACTCAATTATGTTGTGTCTCCAAAAAATTGTGACCATGATGCCTACATTTATGTTTCTGAGTTGTTGTGTCCCAAGATACCTTATGATCCTTTATGACCCTTTACGATCCCTAAGATTACATCTTAGAGATCTTAAAGTGTCGTAAAGGGTCATAAGAGACTCCAAGGAGGGGCCAGATGAGCTTCCACCTTCACGTGGTTGGCCTTGTTAAGTAGAGAATGTTAAAATTTTCTATAAAAAAATAAGTTCAATATTTTAAGGTCCCACTCCATGCACATGATAAAAAAAATTTAAAACATAGCATACCATTGCAATTGCGACAATTTTAAGTGGATGACCGACGGCAGAACATTACACGCAACATCCAAAAGTTAGAATAGTCTGACGGGTGGATTTTGCATGTACAACATCTTTGTCGCATACAGTCTAAATAACAACATTCAAAATGTGTAATGATGAAATACTAACCCTCATAGCCAGTGCATATTGCAACAGTCATGACCGTCGCAAGAATGATAGACATAGCTACCGTTGGTGATTCTGACACCAAAACTGCAACACTAGGATGTGTCACTTTTTCGATGGTGTACTATCGTAATTGCGATGCATAGCCATTGAAAATAGGTCTCAAATGTACTTGTGTCTTAGTAGACACAAACTTGGCCTACACTAAATTCATATAGGCCTAGATTTGGTTCCCTAATTTATTACAATGGTCATATTACCTACACACTAAATCCAAGCATTGATAGTCCAAGGAATATAATATACAACATGTATGAAATAATCATCATTCAAACTTTTACAAAATATCTGCATCATCATGTAACTAGTTAAAATTCACATCACATAAACAATTTAGTTCTTTCAGTCATGAAATTATATGCACTCATAAACGTCATTTATGCATTTAACTTTCCATTCACTATAGAAATTACATTGTATCATAATTGAATCAAATCACAATTTCCTAATTAATAACATTAGCATAAATAAACCATCACATATTCATTAAATCAAAATAAACATAAATGCAAATCCGTAATTGTATCATAAAATGATCATCATAAGATAATTTGCATCTAGAATCTAAATGACATAAGGTGTATAAGCCATAGTGCACAACATAAAGTGTCAAGTACTAGATCTATCATAAGTAGAACCTAAAAAGATATGATGGGCTCGGGGTGAGGGATCACAAGTTTCATAAGACTCAAACATTTTATAAACACTTTGTATATCACTAACTTGACAAAAACAATATTAGGATGTAATTGTAACAATTCACACACCATCTACAATTTGAAAGAAAACAATTGAATTCAAATACTCAGCATGCATTCTTTCTTTCCCTTCTTATACTTAACAAAAACATCAAAGGTTATGTTTCCCTTGTACAAATTCTTGAAAAAAAAGCATGAGAATCTAGTCCCCTTTCTCTTTACAAATAGAAGACCATTGAACTTCTCCTCTCCTAGTGCTAATTAATTCAAAACATATCTCCTCCCCCTTTATCTTTCCTTTGCATATTTATTTTCTACCTCCAATAAGTTCCTTTTCAGTTATAAAAATTTATTCTTGCTTATTCTCCTATCATATTCGTTTTTATCTGTTCCTCTCCTTGATGTTTGATATTTTAGGAACATTATGTTTATAAAAATAGGAATGAAGACACCTATCCAATTAAGGGCATGTGCATTTTGGATAGGTGGCATATGCTGGTGATGGAGTGTTGTCATCATTTTGTGAATTTTATGGAGAATTCATATAATTCTCTACACAACCACTTATATCTTCTAAACGTGATACAATTTCAAAATCTCTCTAGTGAAAATTTGGATAATTAGGTTTTAAAAAATGTATCCTAAATTGAGCTTGATCCAACAGTGGGATAAAAATATATGCCCCACACACAAAGATTTATTTTCTATTTCCTACAAATCTGTGGTCATAGAAGTCTGAGTTATTAATATTTCCATAGCTACTCTTAAATCCTTCTTTATACACAAACTTGATGGATTACATAAAAAATTCATCATTCTACTTCTCTCTATCCACCCTTTATGTAAAAATTTATATTCATCAATTGTCATTGATCAGGCCATGATGATTGCAGATTACACAACAAGAGCTCAGTCCCCATCCATTTGAATATTTTTTTTTATCTCATTTTCACACCCTTTTGACCGGTTTGAGATCTTTTATAAACTATGAGTCTTTGAATCATTCCTACGCTGACAACCTTGCTTGAGCTTGGAACACACAAGGGTGACTTTTCCTAGATAAGAACCCACTCTTCTTTTAAAGAATCACTGAGCTTGACAATAACATGATCATCAATATTTTGGATCTTCATATGTATAGCATTCCAATCATTGTGATAGATTTATTTCTCTTTATTTCTCAAAAATAGGCAAATTATACATTACACACTAGACTATTACTAGCCTTAATAAAGGCTCTTACATCTTAAAATGTTTGAATTCATGCATTTTGAACTCTGAATTTCTCAATCAGAATGCTTGAACCTATAAGAAGTCTATCGAATCACTTTGAACCACGAAGGATGAACCATCAGACTACTTGTAACGTAAATTCTGAACCCAAACATTTATGAACCAGGATGTTCTTACAAGAACCACGATAAACCATCTTGAACCACTTTCTATACTCTCTCAAACCATACTGACCTTGATAGAATTTGAATCTTTACTTCAAACATGTACCCTTAGATATGAAAACTTGAATCATGAAACTATACTTCTCATTCCTTGAAATATTTTTCCTTTGGATTTCTTGTTAAAATTGCACCTTTAAATCCATCAAACTCTTCAAATTGGTTGATATTATTGAACTTGCTTGAAATCTCAAACCATATTGAGCTGATTTGAACTTCGATGAACAAGTTTGAACCAATTTTAACTTGTTGAACTCCCTCAAATCACTCTAAACCATTTTGAACCATAGTGAACCAAGTTCAAAGTGGTTCAAATATTTATGCTTCTACTTATCAATATTAACACCCAGATTTGGAGGGAAGATGTTTGTCAAAGTGAATCATGTTTTTGGAGACATCTAATTTTTAAAAAAATGTTTAACTAGGTGGCACCAATAGTGAGCCAATACACTAAAAATATTATAATACTTATTCACTCTAAACCCATAATCCTAACACCATTATTCTTATAGAAAAACCCTAACACTAAATTTTTTTTGACAAGTTAACCTAGGGAATTCATGACGAATTAATCTAGGGAAATGCTTGACAAGTTAACCCAAAAAATGCTTGATCAATTAACAAATTTGTTTGAAGTGTAAAATAAGTTCTTGATCAATCACCATAAACCAATAATCTTCCACTTGGATATTGATTAGACTCCATTCTAAAAAAATTCCCACTTGGAGACTGGTCTTGTAGCAATACGACTACTCCTATAGCTCCCACTGGAAAGAAACACCCTAGACTTTGTTGTTCTATTTAATATTTTAGTCATGAAGACAACCAAAAGATGAAGAGGAGTTCAACTTATCCCATGTCAATTCCTTTGTAAAATATGATGACATTAATTTTTCCATTAGTACACTTAGTGAAAAACATTGACAGAGATCATCGGTACAAAAATAACCGGTGGACTACAAGCATAACTGGCAGACTACAAGCATACCTGATAGAACAAAAAGTTATGATAAAATGCTAAGTATGGAATTGACCGACAAACACTGACAAGTGTTAACATCGACAAAGTAAACAAGATCATCACCGATGACACAGTTTTAAGAACAAAACTGATGGAGCACAAAAAGGAATTGACCGATGAACAGTTCAAGAAAGGAACAACGATGACAAAGAAAACTGATAGACTGACAGAGCAGACCAACCATTAGAACCAACAGTCAGTTAGAGAACCTGTAAATAGTGGATCTGAGTTTTACACATCAGATAAAGCATTGTAATTCTATCTTTAGAGTTTTAATTTGTTTTAAATCATTACTTGAGGGTCAAGCAAGAATTATGTAAATGTTTTAAAGCATCCTAATGGATCTAAAACATATCTAACTAAAGATCAAGGTCAAGTTGTAAACCTTGGATCTAGAGTTAACTTGTGAAGCATGAATCAAGAATAGAGCTAAAATCTAGTATAAATACATGTTCAATCAATTGTGAATTATGAATTCATTATTGTTGATAGCCATGAAGAGTATCTAAGGAGTAGAAGGTAGAATTCATGCAAAGTTCAAAAACATATCACATCAGTTATCAAGAACACATAGAGGCTACCGATGAGTAGACAAAGGTATTATTCAATCATGAAAAGATGATTACTCATACATAGGAAGCTTTATTGGATCTGTTATCAGCAATTGGAGATTGCATACATCATCAGATCAAAGACTTATGTAGTTTCATTCCAACAAGTGCATCACATCTAAAATCCTTTTGTAGAAGGTGGACTTAACCGTTCTTTACAAATCTCTCAATAGAGTGCACACTTAACAGTGTTGCTAAAGCTTTAAATGAAGTAGATCTTAACAGGTCTCCACTGTAATACTCCTAACAGGGTAGGTCATCAGAAGTGACCAATTGTAAGCCTTAACTGGCCACTTCTTATCTGTAGATAGTGAAGTCTTGTGGGTAACAATCCCCACCACAATTTTTACTTCCTAACAGAATTTTTCTGTGATATCATATCCTGTGTCATGTGTTATATATTTTCATGAATGTTTCTTGTATGGTTAGATATTAAAGAAATTATGTTATGATTGCATATAAATAAATAAAGATGAATATTTAGATAAGATAATTTACAAACTGATGACTAAGGGTTAATGGGCTAACCAAAGAAAATTTTTAGAGGTACTGATTCACCCATCCCCTCTCAGTACATCATTCCAATATAATCCCAACAATTGGTATCAGAGCTAAGTCTCTTTCTTGAAAATCTTAAAGACTTAAGAGAAAAGATCAGAGCAATGGAAAAGTACAGACTAGACAAGACTATTGAGAATGAGCAGTTACAAATGCAAATAAACTATGAGTAGTATAAAGAGGTGAGAATCAAATTAAGAAAACTTGTTGATGAAAGAAAGATTATGGAAACCAGGCTGAATGAGAAGGACTACAAAGAATTAGAAATACAAGATTACTTTGATACATCTGAATCATCAATAAGAAAAGCTTCAGACGCATCAGTAGAAGAAATCACAAGTCTAGAAGAGGTTAATCTACATCTGACAGAGAAAATAAAGATGTTGCAAATCGGTCAAGAAACTCAAATGGTAAAAAATGATTGATGTCATGAATGATGCAAGAAAATATGAAAATGAAAGAACACTAGCCATTGATGATAGGAGGAAAATAACAGAAAAGCTACAAGAGAAAGAATCAGATAATCAAAGACTTACTAAGAATCACCATGAGGTTACCAATGAGATTATTCTTATGAGTCAAGAAGCAAATAGACTAAACATAGAACTCGTTGAAAGAATATAGATTATCGGTGAGATAAGAGAAGAGAATGAAAAATTGAAGCATGAAATCAAAGTCCATAATCAACACAACAAATTGATCAAAAAAGCTGAAGAAAGCAACAAAAGGATGGATGATTTTCTTAAGTCAACAACTACATAGGATTAGGATACAATGAGAATGGTGAATCTTCTAATCAACCAGATCAAAGGAATGCTTTCACAAACCCAATATCCAAGAAGCTATCATGCAATCACTGTGGAAAACCAGGCCACACCTCAAACATCTGCAAAAACAAAATGAAAGGTATTTCTCAAGCACAATATACTTTCATTGGTAATTGTTATAAATGTCAAAAGAAAGGACACAAGGTATATGAATGCAAATCCAAAGTGACAAATCTAAAAAGGAAAACCTACATGGACAAGTACTGTCCTACATGCAAGATGAATTGGCATACACATGAAGAGTGCTGGAAAAAGAACAACAAGGTGTAGACACCAAAAGAAACTGATAATAGCCACAAACCAACAAGAGTAGGTAACTCATATGTTTGGGAATATAACACATGGGTAAATTGCACAGCATGTGGAAGGTATGGTCATATTGCTGCCAACTGTATGAGAAAGTGGACCAGAAGGTCAAGAGGTTGGACCAATCCATGTATGGCATGTTTGCATTGTCATAAGGTTGGACATGTGATAAATATTGCAAAGACCAACTGACAGACACAAGTACTCATCCCAAATGGAAATACCATTGATGACATCAAGAGAATGAAAAACAAGATGTGGGTAAAAGCCACAAACACTGAAGGTGCAGGAATAGGCAATTCAAATGATGACACCCCATCTACTGGATCTAGTGACATCACTACATCCAACTAGAATGCACAAGTATGTATGGAACTACATTATGAAAAGTTATATTATGTATTGGTTCCAATACACATAGTTTATATTGTAATATTAGTATGAATAAAGATGCAATATATTGTTGTTTGTTAAAATATTGAAAAACAACCATCGGTTATTGGGCACAATTTACATCAGTGAACAGACATAGAAAAGTTAGTACTACTTACCAAAATGTGTCAGTCATTACACAAGCTAAGTGTAAACCGACAGACATTGGTGAACCTTGAGGAAATGAAAGCTTTCTTCGCCACTTTACCGACCATCATCGGTGAAGTCACCAAAGCTGCTAGCAACCCCGACACTTTGCACAGACACCAAAGATGTTATGAATGTTTCTACCGAAAAACTCAATCTTTATATACTGACGAGTGGGTAAGCATTAATGACAACTTAGGGCACAAAAAGGTTATAAAAGCCTAACGGGTAAACTCATTTTCACACCCACAATTTTCAAGCAGAGCAGAGTGATTTCAGAGCAATTTGGAGAGCGACCCAACAAGAATCAATTTGACACAAAGAATTCACATTCATAGACAATCACAAAGAATCAGTAAGTAACCACATTCACCGACCACACTATTTTATTTGTGAAAAGTCCTCAATTTCTGCAACACAATGGCATCAACTTCTAGAGTTGAGAAGATTAAGGAAGACAAGAAGAAATTGTTCAAGCTTGTTAGTAGAGGCTCTTGTGCTGAACCCAAATTCAAGATACATGTAGAAATTGCATCACAACCTTACGATTCTAGAGAATTCTCCATAATCCCACCTAGGGTCATATTGGTAGAGGATGTAAAGTCATATATACACTACAAGATATCAGAAATAGGAGATCTAGACCTATATAATGCCTATAGGACACTATGTGACGAAGCTAGAAAGCTCAAAGAAGAGCACAAACATCTGGAAGTAAAGGGACTCATGAATGAACTACATTTTCCCAAAGTCTTCAAAATAGAATGGATAAAGATTGTTCTTAGCAGAATGCACAACAAGACTTTATGGCTTAGTAAGCCAAAGCCAATAAAAAGGGATGTTATTCATGTAGTTACTAGTTATCCTACAACTAACAAACCGCAAGCTCTCAAGCACCCATCCTTGGTAGAAGTTGAAAAACTGACTAGTGCTAAATTAGACAAAAGAGCACTTAAGGTCAACACTATTACCGATGTAGAGCTGAAGTTTGGAACATGTGTTGTTGGATATAAAATATTCCAAGTGAGCAGAATGAATAGCATATCAAGTACTACTATGAGCACAGCATACACGATCATCAAACAAGGGAAGAAGATGGATCTTGCAGAGATCCTATTACATCAATTGGAGAAGAACATGTGCACTATAAGATCTTCAAGAACAAACACTTGTAATTTTGGTTCCCTCATAATGTGCATATTATTTTACTTTGAAGAATACTTTCCTAAAAGTTGTATGGGACAAAAGAAGACCTATAACCATTCAGATACATGAATTCATAGAATCACTAGGAACAAATTTTGATAATGTGATGCATGAGTATTTCAAAACCATTAAGGAAATGTTGCAATCAAGAACAAGGATTCCTGAAAATCTGATAGAGGAACAAAAAGAGAATATATGTTTCATGGTAGCTACTGATTTTACGTACATCCAAGTAGTAGTACCTAGGAAATCATGGCTCTCAAAGTTAGAATATGAAATCAAAATAGGACAAGCCAATGAGTGCATTGAGGCACTACTGAATGAACTAGTGGACAACAAGCAACTAATATTTGGCACCTATGAAGAGGCCAAACAAAAGATTAAAACAAATCTTGTTATCAAGAAATCTGTAAAATAGTCAAGCACAATGGTGAAGAATATTGAAAAGAACTTGAATATATCTTATGTAGGAGAAGAGGAACAAGAGGGTAAGGAGGAACTCACCAAGGACTAGCTACCCATCAATGATACAATAGAGGAAAATTAATTAGAGGAAGAATAGTCTGATGCACCACCTCCTCCTAGAAGCCAAGAACAAGGAGTCAGACAAAAATGAATGCAACTCCCTCTCCCATGGTAAAAGGAAAGGTGTATAAAAGGAAACTTGACACATCAAAGGGAAAACAACCAGTTAGGAGACCTACCAAAATGAGGAAATTTGTTCAGAAAAATGAGGACTTAGAGGACTCAGCTATGGGTGAGCCTGACACTACAATCAAACAACAAAGGTAACATCAACTACTGAAAACATTGATGAAATATGTAGGTACATTTCTAAAGAATCTTCTATTAGGCATCCTAAGATTAGGAAATGGTTGAGATGGGATTCTGTAGAACAAAATAAAATTGAAGATGAAATTATAGCTAAAATGTGCTGAAACTATTATGTCCTACTTCAATTCACCATACATGATGTACCAAAAGAACTATTGATAAGATTATGTTCTAGGTTCAAATTTGCTCTCCATGAGGAGAAGAGGATAAGAGAAAGAGTACTTGTTTCTATTATGCCTCCTAAATCAAAAAGGGAAGAAATAAATGAAATCATGGAGAAATATGAGAAAAATTTCTTACCCAAAATGAGAGCTTACAAATTTCTTGAAGAGAAGTTTATAGAGCTAGAACAAGAAGCTCATGATAAATGGAGCAAGATACTCAATCCTGCTAAGGAGAGAATTTATGAGAAGGAAATTTTCACTTAGAGAGATAATTCAACTGCCGAGTTAGACAATGAAGAATTTCAAATAACCAGCCAGAAATAGATTGATATTATAGATGAAGAATGGCCTAAAAATAGTGAGGAAAAACAAGTACCAGCAAGTCCAATTCACATTAGCTTAGAGGATGAAGAAGTTACCAAAGAAGATTTAACAATAAAAGGTAACTTGGATGATGATATAAATGATGAATCATGGTTAGAAAACATTGTCAATGACACTACAGGAAAAGACCCTGCAGTAGAAGTTCAAAAAGATGAAGACATAAACATTGCAAAGGGCAATACTAACAGATAGGATTCAACTATTGACACTGCAACAATCAATACACCAACAAACATGAATATATTAATAGATGCTATTGATATTCAATAAAGTCAAGATAAATCATCTAAGAAAGATGATGATATACCCAAGGATATGGGTACGGATGAAAACAAAGATGCATCCAATACTCAAAAGGATACAAATACAGAGATGAAGGATGCAACCGACACGCAGTAAGAAGTGTCAAATGAACAAAACAAAGAGGCAGATAACAAATCTAAGGATACATTGGGAAAGGTTGAAGAAAAAGATAAAAGTGAAGGAGTCAAGCAGGATGAAGGCACAAAAAAAAAAGAAAATATATCTATTGATACACCTAAGGCCAATGAGGAGATGTCTTCACCAAATTAGCTGGTGGACTCAGAACAGAAACAACAGGATGTCTCATCTTCTCAACCCTCACCTACCAATTCAATCTAATCTCAAGATTTAAAAATGGTAGTACATCAATCTACCAATCAGCCAAAGAAGAAGAAAAAAGCATTGAAGAAAGACATTTTAGCTATTACACTAGATGAAGTAATAGAAGTCCCAAATTGGGATATTACTAGTTTGGATAGTGATAAACTTCAAGAGTTTGGAGTGCTATGTCAAAGGAAAGCCATTCAAAATAAAGTGATACAGGAACACAGGGAAACAATGGCACTTGAAAAGGCAAGAGACATTCTCCAATAGCTTGTTCCTAAAGTAAAACTTGAACAGAATGCTACAGTTAAGGAAAAAATTGCCGTTCTTACCGACACCATCACATATCAGAATATAGATGTAGAACAAGCAATGGAAGAACAAGTAGAGAAAAAGTACCAATACAAGTTAATTGATAAGATCGGCCAAGAAGTAGCAGTGAACAAGGTAAAGCTCTCTGAACTAACTGATGAATTAGAGCCAATGATTGTTGAGGCAATTACCTTAGTTGAAAAGATGTGCACACTTGAAAATTTTACAAAAGACAATAGTGAAAAATTAGCAGAAATAGATTCTAATGTCACAACAAGTGCACAAAGCCTAACCTCAAATGAAGACAGTATCAAAGCGCATCATGACAAGGTCAATGAGGCTAATAGGCTGAGGCAAGAAATATGGGATGCTGAAACACAACTAAGAGGTGAGATTATTGAACTACAGGCACACATCTTGCGTAATCTTACTATTCTATAGCAGCATATTTCTGAAGCCAAAAACTTAATTGCAACCCCAGAGATGTCTGTAGTAGACAACATCTATGATATACACAAAAGGATATCACTTGAGCATGTGGCTCTAGAAATGCTGAAGGAAAAATGGGAAAAGATGATGGAGGAGATCAAATCCTCACAATCCCACCTTTTTGACAAGATGTAAGTACCTTTTCCTTTATTATCAAAAAAGGAGGAATAGAAAGGAAAAGTATATTGTATGTACAGAAAGAACAGATATGTAAAGATAGTTATGTACAATATATGAAAAAGGAGAGTACATGATGAAACGTATATATACTTACACTTACCGGCATATACATAGGGGGAGTCATTCAAATGACTAAGGAGTATAGATAGGTGTACATACTAATACATTCAGTATGTTACACATATCATGTTTTTGATACTAATGTCAAAGGGGGATATTAATGACATTAATTTTTCCATTTGTACACTTAGTGAAAAACATTGACAGAGATCATCGGTACAAGCATAACCGACATACTACAAGAATAATCAGCAGACTACAAGAATAATTGGCAAACAGTGAGCATACCCGATAGAAAAAAAGTCATGAGAAAATGCTAAGTATGGAATTGACTGATGAACACTGACAAGTGTTAACATCGACGAAGTAAACAAGATCATCACCAACAACACAATTTTAAGAACAGAACCGATGGAGCACAAAAAGGAATTGACCGATAAATAGTTCAAGAAAGGAACACCGAAGGAAAAGAAAAATGATAGACTAATGGAGTAGACTGACCATCAGAACTGACAGTTAGTTAGAGAACATGCAAATAGTCATTCTGAGTTTTACACGTCAGATAAAGCATTGTAATTGTATTTTTAGAGTTTTAATTTTTTTTAAATCATTACTTGAGGGTCAAGCAAGCATTATGTAAATTTTTTGAAGCATCCTAATGGATCTAAAAAATATCTAACTAAAGATCAAGGTCAAGATATAAACCTTGGATCTAGAGTTAACTTGCGAAGCGTGAATCAATAATAGAGATAAAATCTAGTATAAATAGATGTTCAATCAATTGTGAATTATGAATTAATTGTTGTTAATAGCCATGAAGAGCATATAAGGAGCAGAAGGAAGAATTCATGCAAATTTTAGAAATAGATCACATCAGTTATCAAGAACACACAGAGGGTACTGACAAGCAGACAAAGGTATTATTCAATCATGAAAAGATGATTACTCATACATAGGAAGCTTTATTGGATCTGTTATCAGCAATTGGAGATTGCATACATCATCAGATCAAAGGCTTATGCAGTTGAATTCTAACAAGTGCATCACATATAAAATCCTTTTGTAGAAGGTGGACTTAACCATTCTTTACAAATCCCTTAACAGAGTGCACACTTAACAGTGTTGCTAAAGTTTCAAACAAAGTAGATCTTAATAGGTCTCCACTTTAATAATCCTAACAGGGTAGGTCATCAAAAGTGACCAATTGTAAGCCTTAACCGGCTCCTTCTTATCTGTAGATAGTGAATTCTTGTGGGTAACAATCGCCACCATATTTTTTACTTCCTAATAAGAGTTTTCTGCGATATCATATCTTGTGTCATGTGTTATCTATTTTCATGAATGTTTATTGTATGGTTACATATTAAAGAAATTATGTTATGATTGCATATACATAAAGAAAGATGAACAGTTGGATAAGATAATTTACAAACTGATGACTAAGGGTTAATGGGCTAACCAAAGAAAAAATTTAGAGGTATTGATTCACCACTCCCCTCTTAGTACATCATTACAATATAATTCCAACAAAATATCTATTATATTTTCATCCATATGTATATTTTCTTGCCTTAACCCTCCATCATCCAATATCAACCTAGTAAAGTGATACCTCAAATGTATGTTTTTTTTCTTTGAATGCAAGGCATAATTCTTTGCAATATAAATGGAACTCTAGCCATCATAAATAATTAATTGTCAACCTGTATTTTTCCCAATTCTTCCATGAAATATTGTAGCCATATCATCTCCTTGCTTGCCTCGATTTCAACTACATACTTTACCTTTGTGGTGGATAAAGAAACCACCTTTTGCAACCTAGAGATCCAACTCACCATTTTTCCACCAAGAGTAAAGTCATATCCTATTATACTCTTCTGTTAGAATGAATTTAGAATAACTGAGAGGGGGGTGAATCAGTTATCGTCAGTTCTTGATGTGCCCATTAGAACTTTATACCAATCTGAACAACTCATATATGCTTGATAGAAATAACATAAAATAATAACATACATATGTAGTTTATTGTTCAGATGTAATCAACTTGTAAAACTTAACACTAAAACTCAACATAAACATTCACATAAGTTGACACCAAAAATTAATGTGGAAACCCAATACAGGAAAAACCACCAATAACATGCTATCAAATTTTCACTCTTCTGAAGTGAGCTCTGTTAGGAGCCAACCTTGTTAAAGTTTACAAAACACACTGCTAAATGTGACCTGGTTAAAGGATTTAATCACCCTGTCAGGAGTGGCCTTATTAGAGGAATTAAAACATTCCACCTGAATGTCACCTTGCTAAAGGATTTATACAATGACTTTTAGGTCAACCTAGTTAAAGAATTTTGACTAATACAATAGTTAGAAAGTAATCAATAGGCGTGATCTTATACATACAACTTACTTTGCAAATCCAGATCCAATACAACTCTAATTCTAATTCACTAAGTGGCCTCCATTCTCATTTCCATCTTTAGATTTGCTTGGAAATCCTTCACGCAATCACTCTTGCAGTTCTTTGCTCCTCTATTCAGCCTTCTCTACTAGATCATGCCAATCAGTCAATTAACTATGCAATCCTCTTGCATACTCTTCGTACTTCATGAATAACCTCCTGAGGTTATCTTATACCTCTTCATCTAGGTCAGATACATCTTTTTCCACTTAATCAAGATCATAGATCTTAGGTTAGGTCAGATCCAATGGATCTTTCCATCTTTACATTTACTTTACTTCTCCAATGTAATCAAAAATTAAATCTTTGATCCATGCATTAATTACGATTACCCATGCATTTACATAATGTGGATCAAATGTGCTTATCCTTAGTTAACTTTACATATCCCAATAAAATCAATTATGTTGGCTAGAGATCTCAAATCTCAACATTTACCAAAATACTGTTGCTCGGCCAACACTGTGTTCCTCGGCAATTTACTGGCGTTCACTCACCACTGACTTCACTTGGCACACACTAGTGCTTGACACAAACTATTCTCAGTAAACTATCATCGAAAAATAAATAAATCATTACTTTGCCAATGTGCAAACTGATCTAGTACCCTTGTAATTTCTCATAACTCAACCATTCCACTTGGTCTTCTTGTTAAATCTCCTTCATCAATCAATATATTTGGCACTCAAATAGATAGCAATAGTCTCACTAGTTAAGGTTTGACATCAATGAAAAAACAACAATTGTTTCCATTGTAGCTTTCCAATAATATTTCCAAAAATCTCCCTCTTTAGCATTGATGGAAACACTAAATAATAAAATAATAACCATAGTTACCATACAATCCAAAAAGTTTTCCTGTGTTCCATGATATGAACAAATCTTTATTAATATCTTTGGCTTCATTCTGATTCTCATCTAGTAAAAAAAATTTCTCCCTCTGTGTCTGTAATCACACTGAAATTTTTGGTCTGCTAATTCTCTCTTCTTTGACAACAATTTATTTTTCTGTAAACTCTCCCTCTATCAGTAAACATCTTCTTTTATGTAATCTCTTCTATAATCTCTCCCTCTTTATCTTCTTTTTTGTAATCTCTCCCTCTTTGACAATAATGCCAAAGATGTTGACATATTCATCATGCAGATTCTTCTATTCTAAAATTTGTATCATGTTGTTCCTGTCATCTTTCTTATGACTGATCCTCTTTTCTATCTTTGCCTATCTTTCATAGCTTTAGACAGTATCCTAAAGTGTGACTGCCTATGCATCAAGGTTTCAAATATTTTGAATATAGCATTTGATGCAAGATAATCATTCTGAACTAATTAGCTTCAGTTAGGGGAATCACTCCTAATTTACATCGTAGATACTCATGAGCATCCTTGGGTAGTGCCTTTGTAAATATGTCTACTAACTATTATGTTATGCCATGCATCCCCGTCCCTACATTTTGGGCACAAAATGTTGGATCCCCCTTTTTGCTTTCTACTTTTGGCTCTGGCCTTGTCTTTTCCCTTTGTTTTCTTTGTTTTCCTTCTCTGGGGTTTTCTTCCCCGTGGTGTGTTTTTTTTTTTTTTTTCTCTTGTGTCTCTGGGACCCGGTCCTGGAGTTGGTCATCCTTTACCAGGAGCTAAATTCCATACTTCGGGATTCTTCACCATGATGTCTTCTTTTCTTAAGATAGTATGGTTGTGTTGAATGCCCAGGCCTAGAGTCCGGAGGTCTACCTGTCTTGAGTTTGCACAAGGAAAGGTAACTTGATTTTACTGTAGGTATAAATAGAATTTACCTGTCATTTTCACAATTACCGCAATTAAAACACTTAAGCAATCTGAGTGATTTGACAGTAATTTTACAGCAATTTAGTGATAATCCAGTGTGAGCCATTCCAAGCTGTTCTGAGCAACTGTGAGTGGTTTGTGGTGGTAAGTAGTGATCGTCTGATGGTAGAAGCTGTTGTAGAGAATTCGTGATGAGTTATTTTCCTTTCCCTTCTTCATTTTCAGGTTGGCGCCTTCTTTCCTCTCGGATTTCCTACTTTTTGGTTTTGTGTTGTCTTGCTTTTTCAGTTTTGTCTTGCATTTCTTTCTGGTTCGCCGCCCATTGGTGGGTTAGCTCTGCCAGGGGGTTGTCCGCCCTCTATGAAAATGTATTATAATATGTAGATAATGTGAAGAGTTGTAAATATCTATGCATTTTTTTCTAGTTTTGTAAATAGCCACTCTACGTTTCGTGTATATATGTATATTTGTTGTATATCCATCTGGTCTGCATGTATATACCCTTCAAATCTATGTATATAGTGTATATTTTGTATATATCTACTTAGTAGTCTATCGAGCTCACCGTGCTACATCTATTTCTAGTTTTTAATTTGCGAGCTCACTCTGCGCGGGATACCGCCTGGTTGAAACTCGGCTCTCAGCCAGTTTCAACTACGTGGTTTTCTCTCTCCTCCATAAACCAGCCTGCCATTCCTTTATGTCCCATGCACGCATTTAAATTTTTCCAAGTGGCCTTCACTTTTTGCACATTCAGATAGTTGGCTCCACCATCGTCATTATAAATTTCATTTATTGCATACCCACGTGGCATCCACATGTGTCTGACAGCTCACTTTTTACGCACACCTTCCAACGGTTAGTTCTCCAGACTCAGGGTCTCTTTCCATCACTCAACCCATGTCTTTCTTTTACTAAGAGTGATGAGACCCCTGGGGCCCAGATGTTGGTTAAATTTCTATGTTTGAAAAATATATATATACTTTACGGGATTTTTGAACTAAGCTAACCATTCAGGGAAGTAAGCGCTGCGGAGGTAAGATATCCGGACCCCGAAATAATATTTGTTTATACATTCTAATGGTCGCCTTGCCTGCAAGTTTTCGGGACAACATAATTTCAACATGTCTGAAGCTTCCGCATCTTCACCACCTGAAAGTTTGAAACTTCCTTCTACAGCAGTTACCAGAATAGTTGTTCAGTCCAAAATAGAGAAAGCTCTGGAGAAGCTTCCCATGAGCATGAAATATGTGAAGGATAGTGTTAACATGGGCTCAAAGATTGAGTCTAAAGTCCAGTTCATTACTGACACCAGCATTGGGACATGGCCTGAAATGTAGGCCTTGGTAAAAATCATGTACATTTAGCGACAGGCTGGAGATCTGTTGGCCATTCAAATCAGGAATTCTGGGATCCTTGAGGCAAGTTGCTTCTCATTCTTAGTGTAGTCACCAGAACTTATTCTTACACTTGTAGCACACTACAACACCTCTGTCTAGGCTGTTATTCTTGCATCCCCTCAGCCAACAGGGTATCCTACCCCCATGGTGTCCCTCGACCCTGATACCTTTCAGATGGGCTTGGGAATCCCTCAATTTGACAAGCCAACTGTGGTCACTAGATCAGATGCCTTGGCACAATTCAAGCAGTTGGAGGAGGTGGCTCATATATATATGAACAATCATTGGCTCAAGGTCCCAAAGAGAGATCCCAGGAGGATGAAACTAGAGATCCCACGGTCTGAATTCAAAGAAAGCATCCAGATGGCGATGATAGCATTATGCCAGATCGACGGGCAACCACATGCCTGAGAATTCTCTAGGTGGACGTATTATTTCCTTCTTGGTATTAGCACAAGTGCAGAGTATTTTGACTAGGCCGCCATAATTTCAAACCATGTGGACTCCCAATTCCTCTAGTTGGCCCAAAAGAAGAAGTTTTATATGACTTCTTATGTTCTCTAGGCCCTGGCACAGCAACGACCCTGCACCAATGGGTTACTCACCGATGACATACTCAGGATAGCTCCCAGTTAGAAGGATCCTTGTGACCACTTTCCCCAGATTCAATGGGAGGCTAGTTTCCCCAATTTTTGCTGAGTAAATGATGCCTTCATTTACTACCACCTGCTCACACCTACTTGGGATGTAGGATACCGCCTATCTACAGAGTCAATGAATTTGGTCCAGAGTTATGGCTGTTACTATATACAATTTCAATAGCATACATACATAAGGGTAACCGGCTTCTTTGGGAAACCCTACTTGTTTCCCAAACACTGTGAGGACAAGATAATTCTCCTGGAGTACTGTAGGAAATTTCTGGATTTGCACACATTTTTTGGCCTGAAGAAGGTGATGAACATCCCATTTCCAATCACTTGTGGGAATTATTCATGCAGTCTGGCCACCACCAAAGAAGCAGATAATGAGCTTAAGAGATATAAATTGGTAGAATTTTACTTAATGTGGAAGCACTTTGATCCGCATGGAAAGATTGCGACAGCACTTCCCTAGGAATCAGAGCCCCATCAATACCACATGAAATATTTCTGGGAAGATTTCCAAGATGACATGGAGGTCTGGGGCCGGTACTACGTTAGAATGACCGCAGGGATGATGGAAAGATTGAAGATCTGGAGATTCTTGGAAGACTTCTCAGACACTGGCTCCATGGAAGATCCCCAGTATAGAGAAAAGGGGATTGATAAGTTGGCCCTCCCACTAGTAGACTGGGATGCCCAGGAGGGACCCACTATTGAAGAGTTCACCGGCAGCATGGTCAAATGAGGCCACGCCTATTTTAAGAAGGTGTGTCTCGGGAGTGTCCGTCGAGCTACCCAGCCAATACCAAGGTTAATGTCAGGGGTCGGGACTTCTTCACAGGGAGGGGATAAAGGAAAAGTAAAAGGAATAATAGAAACTCTGGCTGGGAAAAAAATCTCCATAAAAGAGAAAATAAAGCAGTCATTGCAGCCTCCCAAAAAATGATGGAGAAGTTAATCACGTGGCTGGCTACTCTAGTACTCATGACCAGACCAATTCATCCCCCCTCCTCCCCTTCACTACCAGCCCTGATGATTAAGGCAATAGGGGTGGATCCAGAGGAGCAAGTAGTACTAAGGGAAGCAGGGCCACCCTTAGTCACTAGGAGAAAGAAGAGGCTTAACCAAAAGGCTAAGGTAGAGTCGGAGCTAGGGATGCCCCAGATCCCACAAGTTGAGATCCTTTCCTCTGACTCCCTAGAACTGGAAAGGTAACCAGAGCCTGCTAATGTCCTAGCCAACCCTCCTCCGTAGGATGAATTCGATGATGTTTTTGCGACTGACGAGTTCAGGAATCTACAGGGGGACATCAAGCAAACCGAGGCTAAAGTCCCAACACAGGAAGAGGCTTTGAAACAAGAACCTGCGTAGGAGCAGGAAGAATAGATGGAGGAAGAAAAGGAAATAGAACAAGTTGCCTCTGAGGTCCTAGAGATGCAGAACACAGGAGGGGATCAACAAAAGTAAAATGAACAAATGGCATCCGCTGGGGGAACCAGACCTTTGGGAGCAACCGTAACCCCTTCCGTCATGTTTCAAACACCTCTCCCTGGAACAACATTTGGGCAAGTAATCACTGCGGCCCAAACACTGAATCTTGGCCTG
The DNA here is from genome assembly GCA_018584345.1 of Thuja plicata. NCBI lineage: Eukaryota > Viridiplantae > Streptophyta > Pinopsida > Cupressales > Cupressaceae > Thuja > Thuja plicata. Next base: position 142,028 of record MU223463.1, read on the forward strand.
ATTCCTCCCCCATTGTCAAAGGAGGTACCAGTAGAAGAAGAAGTCTCGGTGATAGAGGCTAAGGAACAAGAAGAGAGACAAGAAAAATAAACCCCCAGGGCAGCCAATGAAGGCCCAGATGAAGCAAAAGATACAGATAACAGGGCTAAGGAAATCAACATTGTGGGGAAAAATGTCACAGATAAGTCAAGAGATGCAGAGAAGGAGTAAGGTGAGACCCACACCACTGAAGAGGAACAATGGCGAGATACCAGGGAAGAACCTAAGGAATAGACTTTGGCTAATAAGCCACCCCTACCCCGATAGTGGTTGCTAGAAACAAAGAAGAGAAAGGCTCTACTAACTCCGAGAGCTCATCTCTCCTTGGCTAAGATGATGCCTCAGGCCCAGGACCCACCAAAGGCCAAGAAATCCTGGACGGTTCATACTCTTCAAACTGGCCCGGGCAGAGAAACAGTTGCAGTAGTGGCAACACCTTCCCCAGATGCTAACAAGGCAACCGCCGAGGCCAGAGATTATGATATCATAGAGATATCACTAGGAAAGAGGGGAAAATAGGGCAAGGTGAACCTGTTGAAATAAGCGGCCAAGGCAGTGGAGGCCCGTTATGAAAAAGAGGCCCAAAGGCTCAAGGTGGAAAAGGAAAAAACTGCAAACCTCATGGGCTTGCTAACTGAGCTGGCCTAGCCTATCAGTGCCATTCCTTTGGAGGCCTCCACATCTTATGCACCACTACCACAGAGCGACATAGACTCCCTATGAGCAATGAAGAAGAAGGCCTAAGCGGTCGATGAGTGGGTCGCTCTACAGATAGAAAACACCTGGTGCTTCTTGGTATCCACCCTCCTAGACTTGTATACGGCCTGGCACATTTTGCATCAGGAAAAAACTATTATCAACATATGGGAGGGTGACATAGAAAACTATGAAGCATGGAAGGTAGAATTTGAGGAGCTCCTCGGCCTTGGGGAGGAAATGGTCTCTGAGTCCGGTATTCTAGGGGAAGAATCATTCAATTTTGTAAGGACCCAACACTCTAGACTTGACCTCTCATTGGAGGTACTCATGCAAATAGTGGGGATTCTACATGATAAGGTCAACTCGGTCCAGTATTCTTCAAATTTGTATAAGGATTTTGTCACAAAGGTCTCCAGAGCTGACCCGTTTAGCACTGACACATGCACGCCAGAGGAATACATTTTGGGGAAGTTTGATAAATTAATGGAGTCAAGATATCAATCCCAGGAGGGAGTAGATAGAACTCAAATGGTGAGATTGACTCGCATGGTCCTTAGTGATCATGATGCGGGAAAAAAGGTCAATGAATTCAAGAAGAATGCTTCAGAGCTAGGAGAACAGGTTGAGGTGGCCAAGTACCGGCGGTCTGGCCTCAAAGAGATTGATGAGGATGGAATCTCCCACCTCCTCCAAACATTAAATGATAATAAGAAACAATAAAAGTTCTTCAGAGGCTAGGGAAAACCCAAACATGTATTCTTTATTCTTTCAGAATGTAAGTTCCCAGATCCCAGAGTCCCGGATCCTACATTTTTGTATTCTTTCGGTGATCTATGTCTCGGTCCCCAAGGCCAACCAATCACTTTCAAGCAGTTAATAAAGGTTGTCAGAGGGAAAATAGCTACATCAAGGCACGTCGGATCAACAATGGGCTTTCTAAAAAATAATCTTTTTGAGGCGCCACTTCAGATATACACTTGGCACATTGAAGACAGGGTGCCACATTTCCCATTTATAAGGCATGCATCCTTAATCCCTAGGGGATCAGATTTCTTCCTTCTCTTTCTTGGATCTCTTCTTGAGGTCGATTCTTCCACTCATCTTCTTGTCTTATTCTTCTGACATGTCAGGCCTATTCTATCTTAGGGCCTTTTGTAGGGTGGCATAGGTAGTACTAGCCACTGGATAATATATTTTATTGTACAGTGTAATGTACATTAGGGTTAGGGTTAGATGTAAATATGTATAAATAGAAAGTCTGGCCCTTTTGCAAGGGTCAACAAAATTGATGATTTTGTAGTCCATAGCAATAGAGAAGCAATATTTTTATTTCATTTGCAGAGGTCAATTCTCCTTGGTTTTTAAGGTTTCAGTAGTTAGATGCTCTCTTGGAGCCACCATTGTACCACACACCAGTGCTTGCTAGAAGGAATATTAATGAAGAAGAGATGGTTCTTGCAATGATGTTGTTGGCACTTTTTCTTCTAAGTTAATGGTATTTTATGTTTAATGTTCTTTATGTCTTCTGCTCTGATACTTAAAGTAGATTAACGACCTATTTTCCCTTGCTACTGATCAAATATGAACTGATGGTTGTGTATTTCTTCAGTATTTAGTGTAGTATATTAGAGCATTATTGATGTATTGAATGTCTAAACATAACTATAGGTAGATGAAATACTCCTAACCCTGCAGGATCTTTTTTTAATTTATTTGCTAAGTGTAAAATTCTTGGAGGAGCCCCACCTTCCTAAATCTCCAGAGAGAATGAGTTTAAGAAACTAGCTATCCCCCTCGAAAATAGTCACATCTCCCAAAAGAGCCCCGCATTGTTGAGACCTGACTCTCAGGTGCTTGGAGGCCTGGGGAATCTCATTTCCCTAGATAACCTTTGCAGGCGGAGTTGGCCAGTACCCTGGTACCCGATGACAACTTATGACTGCTGGCGGACACGATCACTAAAGTCACGTCAACAGAAACTGGTGCTAGAAGGAGGGCATGAACTTGTCCCCTTCTTGAGATTCTAATTTTACACCTCCCAAAGGTTCCCCAAGCCATAGTTTTAGGAGTCAAGCCTTCAGTGGGATTGGGTCTTTCTCCCCAGCGAAATTTGAGAGAATCCTTAGGTCAGCCTCAAACCCCAAAAGGTTTGTTGAGCTTGAGCCTCCTGCTCGAAAGAAATAGACCCAAAAATCACACCAGCCACTATTGTCTGGGGGTCTAGTACACCTCAAAATATTCAAACTTCTCAGACAATCCTGGGAACCAGCATCCAACTTACTCAAAATCCAGTTCCCCAGATGGCTGCATATTTCGGTAACACCAGGTTTCCTATGGGAACTTTTTCAGGTGCAATCAATGACTTATCCTCACACCCGGAGAATATTTGCCCACGATATGAGCACTTAGGTTCACAAACCACAAAAGAACACTTATAGGCATACAAAGATGCCATGAACCGACACTAGATCCAACATAAAGACGTTGTGACCAGATGTTTCCCATGTCCCTAGGACAGGGTGAACTGAACTGGTACCTAAACCTTCCTACCAACTCCATCAATAGTTGACAGGACATGGAGGACACCTTCTTGGCTGCCTTTTGCATACATGTGGACCCAGCTTGGTCCCATAGCTAGTTCATCTCCATCATAAAGGAACCCAATGAACCCCTTGCAACATTCAATCATCGATTCTAGCGCACCTTGAAGCAGTGCATGGGCCCTTTTATTCCATCTCCAGAAGTAACCATACAAACTTATATTAATGTGATGTACCCCTTCATTGCCACCCTCCTTTGGAGAAAAACCACCACAGGCAACCATGATACTTTGGCGAAGGTTTAAAACCTAGCCTTAGAACTGTCTTGTGGCCTCAACAAGTCCCCAAGCAGGATTAGGCATAGCACACCCTTCAACATGATCCCTGGAAGAATAGCGTACACCAAGGGATATAACCCCAATCTGGAAATAGGTGCCCCCACAATGGCAATGAATCCCCTACCACCACCAACAGACCAGCAAGCCCGGTACATTTACCCATCATAGACTCAAGAAATACCAGGTCTGGAAGTCTTTCCTTGGAATCAGCCATAGTAGGCACAAAAACCTCAGACACACCTACCTAGAGTGCCCTTCTTTCAGTCATCCATGATTGGAGGATTGCCGCCGTCGAATTTGGTGAACACTGCTGCCTTCTTAGGAAACCAACAATAATAATTGTCACATTATGACGCAAACACTCAGTTGACCGCCGAGGTTGAATCCCTTCGGCGAATGTTGTCCACCCTGACTATGGACATAGGTCAGCTAAAGGCGGGGTCCTATGCACACCAGAATTCTATTTCCCAAAGAGGGAATATCTTCTCCAACCAAGGAAACAACAATGTCGGGGGAAGAAACTTTAACAATGGGCCTCAGCCCAATCAACAATAATGGAATAATAACGCAAACACCGGAGGCCTGTCTCTGAACTAAAATGCCAATCAAAGTGGTGCTAGACCATCGTATTTCACACCAGTCACAAAATTCCAGCCCATGACCAATTGGTGTAGATTGCACGACACAGGCTCCCACAATGAGGTAAACTATGCCACATTAGAGAAGGTCATCATGATCTCCCAGCTGGATAGACAAAAAGCGCATGATGCTAATCCTCCAGACCCTCCTATGCAAGAGTCAACTCACAGTGCATTCACCTATGAGACCATCCTCTTCGGGAATTCCAGGGAAGATGAAGAAGAATCAAAACTGTAGGGATTCTTTGATGAATCGATCCCGCCCTTTGAGGCTAATGCCTTCACCAACCCATAGACTCCATACAATACTCAGATTCAGGCTGGTAAAGGACCAGCTTACATGTCGACACCTCCCACCAAGGAAACTCCTCCCTAGGATAATGCAACTGATCGGCCCACCCCTCTAAAAGGTTCTAGCTCTAACCAAGTGAAAGATCTGGCCGAGGGAAGTCACCAATTCTCGGGATGAAGATTTGACATTACAAAGGTGTTAGAGAAGACCACCACCTCCATGACCTTGATGGAGGTTTTTCTAAACTATCCCGAGCAGAAGAAGTCTCTTCTGAAGATCTTGGGGAACCCAGAAGTTGTCAGTCGCCTGCCTAAGACTATCTCTTTCGACGATGGCAATGCGGCTATCTTTCAGGGAAACAATGAAGATCCTCCCATCCTACTAGGCCTAAATATCCAAGGTAAAAACATACACAACTGCTTAGTAGACTCTAGAGCTTCGAGCAACATCATGCCCTTATCCATATGGCAAAAGCTCAAATTTTGTCCCACCCCATCTAATTGCGTAGTGATTCAATTAGATAAAACTGCTATGAAAATGGTGGGGGAATTGAAGAACATCCAGATACAGCTTATCCAGGACCCTAGGATAGCCAACATAATCGACATCCAAGTGGTGGACATTCCAGAGACTTATGGGATGTTATTAAGTTAGAATTGGTCTAAGTCCTTGAATGGATACTTTTTGACCGACTTCTCCCACTTATGGCTCCCCTGGGAAGGAGAATCAAACAAGATCCAGGTTGAAAGTGAGCCCCAAATGAAGCATGCCCTTACTGAAGTTGGGAGGGTTAGTGAGGTCTTCTTCTTTGAGACTTCCCTGGGGGTGTACCGACCCTTTGAAATATTAACATTTGATTTCACCCCCGAGGAGGATCCCATAGTTCTGCAAAGAACCCAAGACCTCAAAGAAAAGTTGAGGGTTGAGGTTGACTCTCAAGGTGCCATAGTGACCCCTGCTACACTCTTGTCTGATACTTGGTTCCAAGCACATTATCAGAAACATTCAAAACTAGAGTGTGGACTTTTCCTTTCTGTCACCACCTGGCACATCGACGCCTTCCAAAATAGAGAACATATAGCTGATTCCCCAGAATCCAGTATTCCTACTAGAAGCACTTCTTCGGTGCCATTTGTCGAGGGATCTCAATCCCAAACCACTCTAGAGGAAAATCCCATCCATGCATATTCAGTATGGGAGGAAGCTCCTCCCAAGTCTCCCAAAAATGTTCCAAAGATCGCTCCATCTCCCCAGCTCCAAACTACAAGCAACAACTTGTGGACCCTCAAGTTTGATGGGTCCCGATCCAAACAAGGTTGTGGGGCTAGAGTAGAGCTAATCAACCCATGAGGGAAATCCTTCCTCACATCCTACAGACTATAGTTCAACTGCACAAACAACATTACGAAGTATGAGGCTTTGATCCTTAGACCAAAATTCGCATTAAGGAAAGGAATCACCTGCCTCCGGGCTCTGGGTGATTCAAAGTTGATTGTAAAACAGGTCCGAAGTCAGTATATGTGTCATGATAAAAGGCTAGCCACATATCACAATTAGGCGTGGAGCCTTATTGAAGATTTTAATTCCTTCAACATCAATATTATTCCCTGGTGATAGAATTATGTCCCAGATGCCCTCACTGTTTCCGCCAGCACACTTGAGCCCATGGCCAGATCGCGACTCCAAAGATTTTCCGTTGAGATGATCCCCACCCCGTCCATCCAAGATAATGTCACCCACTTTTAGGTTTTTGAGGATGATCAACATATCCTGATCTTCATGGCCAACATTGGTGTCTTTGAGGACCAGATAGTGGAGGAACAAGACCATGATGATACCAGACAGGGTGACGAAGATAATGGGATCATAGACCTACCCACTAACACCATCCCTAAGGGAATGGTCATGCTTGAATGCATCTCTGACTCAGACCCTCGAGGCTGGGAAAAGATGTCATCTTGCTCTGAGGGAGAAAATTTTGAAAAGGTAAACATCGGTCAGCCCGGTGAGAAAAATATGATACACATTGGGACCTCCTACTCCCGTGAGGAGAAGGAGAATATTCTCACGGTTCTTCAAGAATACATAGACGTAATCGCATGGGGATATGAGGATTTGAAAACATATGAAACATCCATTATGACTCATACCATCCCCTTGAAACCTGGTACTAAGCCTTTTTGGAAAAAGTAATGACCAGTCAACCCACTGATCGAGCCTCTGATTTGTCAAGAGGTGGAGAAACTACTATCAGCCTGGATAATCTTTCCAATTCAGCATGCTACGTGGGTTTCCAATTTGGTCCCTGTGAGAAAGAAGAGGGGTGAAATTTGCCTTTGCATGAATTTCCAAAATTTTAATAGAGCCTCCAAAAAGAATAATCACCCCCTCCCCTCATTAGATGAGGTGTTGCAGATAGTGACTGGATCCAAAATGATGTCATTCTTGGATGGGTACTCTGGATATAACCAGGTCATGGTTAAGTACAAAGATAGGGAAAAAATGACGTTCACCACCAAGTGGGGAAAGTTTGCATACCAGAGGATGACCTTTGTCTTAATTAACACAAGGGCCACATTTCAGAAGGCCATGGACATCACGTTTGAGGGCCTTGTGAATCAGTGCATAATCATCTACATGGATGATTTGACCATCTTTTCCTGGGACAGACATGACCATTCTGCCCACCTCACTCAGATCTGTGAGATATGTCGCCGATATGGAATATCCCTCAACCCCAAGAAGTGGATATTTGGGGTCACTGAAGGGAAGCTTCTCAGGCATATTTTCTCTAATAAGGGTATATCCATTGACCCTGAGAGAGTAGAGGTGCTACTAAACCTACCGATGCCCGACAGTAAGAAAGAGATGTGGTCTTTCTTCGAAAAGATCAACTTTGTCTGGCGATTCATCACTGGATTCGCCGAGATAGTCAAACCACTCAATGAAATGATGAAAAAGGATACCAAGATTGAGTGGAGTCTAGAAGAAAAGTAGGCATTCACCTAGATCAAAAAAATGATAACAGAGGCACCTTTCCTAGCTAGTCTGGACTACTCCCTTCCATTTTATATTTACTCCTTCGCTTCACCGCATTCTACCATGGCAGTTTTGACTCAAAAGGTCAAAGGGGAAGAATGACCCATAGCTTTCATGAGCTCCCCCTTCAAGAACGCTGAGGTCTGGTACTAATCATTGGAAAAGTAGGCCTTTTCTCTTATTCACACCGTGAAGAAATTTTGGCATTATATTCTCCAGAGCAAGGTGTATGCTATCATCCGAACCAGGCTGTAAAGTCTCTGCTAATGCAGAGTGAATTGTGTGAAAGATGGGGGAAGTGGATGGCCATCCTCCAGGAATATGACTTAGAAATGTAGCCCATGAAGATATTCTGAGGCCAGGGACTAAGTTGAGCAATGGTAGAAGAGACTCCTCACATAGAATGTCAAACTTACACGGTGAAGTCCATCACTCAAGACCTGTGGTATACCGATCTGGTATACTTATTGTTAAACAAAAAATGCCTGGATGGGTTACCTCCCAATAAACGTCGCGCTCTATGGATGAAAAGTGCTCACTTCATGATCAAAAACTCTGCACTCTACCATAGAAACTACGAGGGGGTGTACCTTTGGTGTATCAACAGGGACCAAGCTGCAAAGATGATTGATGAATTCCACTGGTAGTTTGAGATTGGACATGGCTCAGCCGATGCCACCACCCATCAGATCATCCAGGCTGGGTACTAATGGCCCTATATATTTAAGGATGTTTACACTCACATTCAAATATGCCACACTTCCCAAACCGTGACACATTGTGAGCGTAACCCAGCTATGCCTTTACAACCAGTCTCTGAGGCTAGACCTTTTGCCCAATGGGCATTTGAATTTATCTATGAAATCAACCCCAACTTGTCTGCAAACCACTGGTACATCCTGACTACAACTGATTACTACACCTGGTGGTTGGAAGCCATACCTTGCAAAAACAAAACAGCAGATGTAGTTATTAAATTCCTGGAAGAAAACATCATGAATAGATTTGGAATGCCCTTCACTTTAGTATGCGACAATGGTCTGACATTTTCTTCAGCACAATTACTCAAATGGACCTACAATCGGAAGATCACTCTAAAGTTTTCCAACAACTATTACCCCTAGGGGAATGGTGTTGCTAAATCTATGAACAAAAATCTACTTGAAGTGATCAAACACCTGCTAGAGAAGAAGCCCCAGGATTGGCACCAAAAGTTGAGATTCACCCTCTGGGTGGATCGCATTTGAATTAAGGCCACCCTGGGAACATCCCCATTCCATCTCATTTATGGCCAGAACCTAGTATTCCCAATCAACTTACAAATCCCAGTCTTGCAATTTATGTAGGAATTTAGCAGCCGGGATAATATTGGGGAGGTTTGACTCCTAAATCTGGTGCAGATGGAAGAACAGCGAGATGCGGCCCTTGAAAATTTCACACACCATCAAGCAGTGGTAAGAAAATAGTTTGACCACAGAGCCCAATACAAGGCTTTTTAGATTTCAGACTTGGTCTTGTTGTGGGATAAGGCCCGGGAGAAGAAAGGAAAATACACAAAGTTCCAACAGCTCTAGCTCAGACCGTCCCTAATTTCAGAGATTTGTGGGGAAAATACCTACTGCCTTAGCACCATGACTAGAGAACCTGTCCCATTTCCCGTCAATAGACAGTTTGTCAAACATTATTTCGAATGAGGTTGGTTTGCCTAAAATTTGTATTTTATGTAAAGTCCCTTGCTTGTAAATATTTCTTTCCCAGTGCCTTGTTGGGAGGTACCTTGCCTTGTAAATAAGCCTTGCTGTCTGTCCTCCGAGACCACCCTTTCCTTTTGTTGTGTTTTTTTCTTTGGGTTCTGGCATTTTGTTCTTCCTTTGTGAGGATTGGAATGCTTCACAAACACCTAGTCTCTGGGATGTTGTCTTTGAAATGGTGAACTTAAGGATCTATTGTTAGCATGATGGAATCGGTCTGGTCTCCGGAGTTATTTTACAAGTTTGGTAGTACATTATGAGAAATCTTCATTGGGTTTATTTTTGGAAATCTGGCAATTAGTGAAATAAAAATGAGGGATAAGTAATCGGACACATCGAGGGTAGATTGGTCACACTAAGTTGGTTGACCCAAGTCTGAACTTTTAAAAGATTCTTTCTGGGTCCAGAATTTTATCCCCCATTCAGCATATAAAAATAGGTGGAAGGGTTAAAGAAGTACCGCCATTAAAATTAGCTAAGCTTAAGCTTAATGGTGAAAGAAGTACCGCCCTCCCACCTAGAAACACACAAAATAATAAGAAGAAATGGGACAAAACTCCGGTCTCTTGGAGAAATGAGCAAATCAGATGACTTTGTAGTTTAATGTACTTAGTGCCTCTTCTTTACTCCTCCCAGAGGTCATCGGCTTGGTTTTCCTTCCAAAACACACACCCCACCATTGATGAAAAGATCATGGACTAGATCCCACATGGCTGAATTTTCTTAGACATGCTACTCTTTGCATGTAAGATACTTTGAGTAACGATTTGTTCCAGTCTTGCTAACCAATGATTCTATAGTTCTTGAATGCGCTAAGACATTCATCCCAGATAGTCGCCATTTTTTATGCCCTGCATCCCTATCCCTACATTTTGGGCACAAAATTTTGGGTCCCCCTTTTTTCTTTCTGCTTTTGGCTCTGGCCTTGTCTTTTCCCTTTGTTTTCTTTGTTTTCCTTCTCCAGGGTTTTCTTCCCCGTGGTGTGTTTTTTTTTTTATTTTCTCTTGTGTCTCCGGGACCCGGTCCCAGAGTTGGTCATCCTTTGCCAGGAGCCAGATTCCAGACTCTGGGATTCTTCGCTGTGACATCTTCTTTTCTTAAGATGGTATGGTTGTGTGGAATCCCTAGGCCTAGAGTCTGGAGGTTTCCCTATCCAGAGTTTGCGCAAGGAAAGGTAAGTTTCTTTTACCACGGGTATAAATATAAGTTACCTATCATTTTCACAATTACCGTGATTAAAACACTTAAGCAATCTGAGCGATTTGACAGTGATTTTACAGCACTTTAGTGATAATCTAGTGCGAGCCATTCCAAGCTATTCTGAGAAATTGTGAGTCATTTATGGTGGTAAGTAGTGATTTTCTGACTGTAGAAGTTTTTGTAGAGCATTCATGGTGAGTTATTTTCCTTTCCCTTCTTCATTTTCAAGTTGGTGCCTTCTTTCCTCTCAGCTTTCCTGCTTTTTGGTTTTGTGTTGTCTTGCTTTTTCAGTTTTGTCTTGCATTTCTTTCTTGTTCACCGCTCGTTGGTGGGTCAGCTCTACCAGGGGGTTGTCCACCCTCTGTATAGATGTAGTATAATCTATAGATAATGTGAAGAGTTGTAAATATCTCTAAATTTTTTTCTAGTTTTGTAAATAGCCACTCTATGTTTCATGTATATATGTATATTTGATGTATATTGTTGTATATCCATCTAGTCTACATATATATACCCTTCAACTCTATGTATATAGTGTATATTCTATGTATATCTACTTAGTAGTCTGTCGAGCTCACCGTGCTGTATCTGTTTCTAGTTTTTAATTTGTGAGCTCTCTCTGTGAGGAATACCGCCTGGTTGAAACTCGGCTCTCAGCCGGTTTCAACCAGGTGGTTTTCTCTCTCCTCCGTAAACTAGCCTGCCATTCATTTATGTCCCATGCATGCATTTAAATTTTTCTAAGTGGCCTTGGCTTTTTGCACATTCAAATAGTTGGCTCCGTCGCCATCGTTATAACTTTAATTTATTGCATACCCACGTTGCGTCCACGTGTGTCTAACGACTCACTTTTTACGCACACCTTCCAATGGTTAGTTCTCCAGACTCTGGGTCTCTTGCCATTACTCAGCCCATGTCTTTCTTTTACTAAGAGTGATGAGACCCTCAGGGCCCAAAAGTTGGTTAAATTTCCACGTTTGCAAAATATATATATATACTTTCTAGGATTTTTGAACTAAGCTAACCTTTCAGGGAAGTAAGCGCCACGGTGGTAAGATATTCGGACCCCCAAAAAATATTTGTTTATACATTCTAACGGTTGCCTTTCCCTATAGGTTTTTGGGACAACATAATTTCAACATGTCTGAAGCTTCCACATCTTCACCACGTAGAAGTCCAGAACTTCCTTCTACGGTAGTTACCAGAGTAGCTGTTCGGTCCAAAATAGAGAAAGATTTAGAGAAGCTACCTATGAGCATGAAATATGTGAAGGATGGCATTATCACAGGCTCAAAGATTGAGCCCAAAGTCTATTTAATTACTGACACTAGCATCGGGACATGGCTCAAAATGCAGGCCTTGGTAAAAATCATGTACATTCAGCGACAGGCTGAAGATCTGTTGGCCATTCAAATTGGTAATTTTGGGATCCTTAAGGCAGCTTGCTTCCCGTGCTTGGTGCAGTCACTAGAGCTTATTCTTACACTTGCAGTACACTACAACACCTCTATCAAAGTTGTTATGCTCACAGCCCCTGAGCCAATAGGGTATCCTACCCCCATGGTGTCACTCGACCTCGATACCTTCCAGATGGGCTTGGGAATCCCTCAATTTGACAAGACAATTGTGGTCACTAGATTAGATGCCTTGGCACAATTCAAGTAGTTGGAGAAGGTGACCTGTATATATATGAACAATCATTGGCTCAAGGTCCTGAAGAGAGATCCCAGGAGGATGAAACTAGAGATCCCCCGGTCCAAATTCAAAGAAAGCATCCAGATGGTGATGATAGCATTATGCTAGGTCTACGGGCAACCACATGCCCAAGAATTCTCTAGGTGGATGTATTATTTCCTGCCGTGCATCAGCATGGGTGTAGAGTATTTTGATTGGGCTGCCATAATTTCAAACCACGTGGACTCCCAATTCCTCCAGTTGGCCCAAAAGAAGAAGTTTTATATGACTTCTTATGTTCTCTAGGCCCTAGCACAACAGCAACCCCGCACCAATGGGTTACTCACTGACGACATACTCAGGATAGCTCCCAGTCAGAAGGCCCCTTGGGACCAATTTCCCCAGATTCAATGGGAGGCCAGTTTCCCTAGTTTTTTCCGAGTAAACAACACCTTCATTTACTACCACCTACTCACACCCACCCAAGATGCAGGATATCGCCTGTCTGCAAAGGCGATGAATTTGGTCTAGAGTAATGGCCATTACTATATACAATTTCAATAGCATACATACATAAGGGTAATCGGCTTCACTGAGAAACCCTACTTGTTGCCAAACACTGTGGGGACATGATGATTCTCCTGGAGTACTGTAGGCAAATTCTGGAGTTGCATGCATTTTTTGGCCTGAAGAAGGTGACAAACATCCCATTCCCAATCACTTGTGAGAATTATTCATGAAGTCTGGCAGCCACCGAGGAAGCAAATAATGATCTTAAGAGTTATAACTTGGCAAAATTTTACTTAACATGAAAGCACTTTGATCCACATGGCAAGATTGTGATAGCACTTCCCTCGGCATCAGAGCCCCATCAATACCACATGGAAGATTTCTAGGAAGATTGCCAAGATGACGTGGAGGTCCAGAGCTGGCACTATGTCAGAATGACCGTAGGGATGATGGAAAGATTGAAGCTCTGGAGATTCCTGGAAGACTTCTCAGACACTAGCTCCATGGAAGATCCCTAGTATAGAGCAAAGGGGATTGATAAGTTGGCCCTCCCACCAATAGATTGGGATGTCCAGGAGGGACCCACTATTGAAGAGTTCACCCATAGCATGGTCGAATGAAGCCACGCCTATTTTAAGAAGGTGTGTCCCAGGAGTGTCCACCGAGCTACCCAGCCAATACCAAGTTTAACCTCAGGGGTTGAGACTTCTTCATAGGGAGGGGATAAAGGAAAAGAAAAAGGAATAATGGAAACTCTGGCTTGGCAAGAAATCTCTATAAAGGAGCAAATAAAGTAGTCAGTGGTAGCCTCCCAACAAATGAAGGAGAAGTTTATCATGTGGTTGGCTACTCCGGTACTCATGACCAGACCAATTTGGCCCCCCTCCTCCCCTTCACTAGTAGCCCTGATGATTAAGGCAATAGGGGTGGATCTAGAGGAGCAAGCAGTACTAAGGGAAGCGGGGCCACCCTTAGTCAGTAGGAGAAAGAAGAGGCTTAACCAAAAGCCTAAGGCAGAGCCAGAGCTGGGGATGCCCTAGATCCCACAAGTTGAGATCCTTTCCTCCAGCTCCCCAAAACCGGAAAGGGAACCAGAGCCTACTGACTTCCCAGCCAACCCTCTTCCGTAGGATGAATTCGATGATGTTTTTATGACTGACGAGTCCGGGAATCTACAGGGGGGCATCAAGAAAACCGATGCTGAAGTCCTAACATAGAAAGAGGCTCTGGAATAAGAACCTGGGTAGGAGGAGGAAGAACAAATGGAGGAATAAAAGGAAACAAAACAAGTTGCCTCTAAGGTCCCAGAGATGTAGAACACAAGAGGGGATCAATGAAGGAAAAATGAAAAAATGGCATCCGCTGTGGGAGCCAAACCTTTGGGAGCAACCGTAACCCCTACCATCATGTTCCAGATGCCTCTCCTAGGAATGACATTTGGGAAAGTAATCACTGTAGCCCAAACACTGAATCTTGGCTTGATTCCTCCCCCATTGTCAAAAGAGGTACCAATAGAAGAAGAAGTGCTGGAAATAGAGGCTGAGGAACAAGAAGAAGAAACCCCTGGGGCGGCCAATGAAGGCCCGGATGTAGTAGAAGATACAAATAATAGGGCTAAAGAAATAAACATCACTGGGGGAAACATCGCAGATGAGTCAAGAGATGTAGAGAAGGAGCAAGGCGAGACCCACACCACTAAAGAGGAACAACGGTGAGATACCAGGGAAGAACCCAAGGAACAGACTTTGGCTAATAAGACACCCCTGTCACCATAGTGGTTGCTAGAAACCAAGAAGAGAAAGGCTCCACCAACTCCCAGAGCTCATCTCTCCTTGGCTAAGATGATGGATCAGGCCCAGGACCCACCAAAGGCTAAGAAATCCTTGACGGTTCATACTCTTCAAACCAGGCCAGGCGGAGAAATAGTTGCAGTTGTGGAAACACCTTCCCTAGATGCTAACAAGGCAACCACCGAGGCCAGAGATTACGATATCATGGAGATATCACTGGGAAAGAGGGGAAAATAGGGTGAGGTGAACCTGTTGAAAGAAGAAGCCAAGGTAGTAGAGGCCTATTATGAAAAAGAGGCCCAAAGGCTCAAGGCGGAAAAGGAAAAAAACTGTAAACCTCATGGGCTTGCTAACTAAGCTGGCATGACCTATCAATGCTAGTCCTTTGGAGGCCTCCACATTTGATGCACCACTACCACAGAGCAACATAGACTCCCTGCAAGAAATGAAGAAGAAGGCCCAAGCGGTCAATGAGTGGGTCGCTCTACAGATAGAAAACACCCGGTGCTTCCTGGTATCCACCCTTCCAGACTTGTATATGGCCCACCATGTTCTACATCAGGCAGAAACTATTATTAACATATGGGAGGGTGACATAGAAAAATATGAAGCATGGAAGGTAGAATTTGAGGATCTCCTCAGCCTTGGGGAGGAAATGGTCTCTGAGTCTGGGATTCTAGGGGAAGAATCATTTGATTTTGTGAGGACCCAACACTCCAGAATTGACCTCACATTGGAGGTGCTCAAGAAACTAGTGGGGACTCTACATGATAAGGTAAACTCAGTCCATTATTCTTCAAATTTGTATAAGGCTTTTGTCACAAAAGTCTCCAGAGCTGACACGTTCAGCACTAACACATGCACGCTAAAGGAATACATTTTGGGGAAGTTTGATGAATTAATGGAACCAATATATCAATCCCCGGAGGGAGTAGATGGAACTCAAATGGTGAGATTAACTCATATGGTCCTTAGTGGTCATGATGCGGAAAAAATGGCCATTGAATTCAAGAAGAATGTTCCGGAGCAAGGAGAATAGATCGAGGTGGCCAAGTATTGGTGGTCCAGCCTCAAAGAGATTGATGAGGATGGAATCTCCCACCTCCTCCAAACCTTCAATGACAATAAGTAACAATAAAAGTTCTTCAGAGGCTGGGGAAAACCCAAACATGTATTCTTTATTCTTTCAGAACGTAAGTTCCTGAATCTCGGAGTCCCGGATCCTACATTTTTGTATTCTTTCAGTGATTTGTGTCCTGGTCCCCAAGGCCAACCGATCACCTTCAAGCAGTTAATAAAGGTTTTCAGAGGGAAAATAGCTACATCAAGGCATGTCAGATCAATAATGGGCTTTTTGACAAATGATCTTTTTGAGGTGCCGCTTCAGATATACACTTGGCACATTGAAGATAGGGCACCGCATTTCCCATTTATAAGGCATGCAGCCTCGATCCCCAGGGGATCAGATTTCTTCCTTCTCTTTCTTGGTTCTCTTCTTGAGGTCAATTCTTCCACTCATCTTCTTGTCTTATTCTTCTAACATGTCAAGCCTATTATGTCTCAAGGCCTTTTGTAGGGTGGCGCAGGTAGTACCGGCCACCGGATAATATTTTATTGTACAGTGTAATGTAAATTAGGGTTAGGGTTAGATGTAAATATGTATAAATAGAAAGTCTGGCCCTTTTCCAAGGGTCAGCAAAATTGATGATTTTGCAGTCCATAGCAATAGAGAAGCAATATTTTCATTTCAGTTGTAGAGCTCAATGCTCCTTGGTTTTTAAGCTTTCAGTAGTTTGATGCTCCCTTGGAGCCACCATTGTACCATGCACCAGTGCTTGCTGGAAGGAATATTAATGAAGAAGAGATGGTTCTTGCAATGACATTGTTGGCACTTTTTCTTCTAAGTTAACTGTATTTTATGTTTAATGTTCTTCATGTCTTCTTCTCTGATACTTAAAGTAGATTAATGACTTCTTTTCCCTTGCTACTGATCAAATATGAATTGATGGTTGTGTATTTCTTCGGTATTTAGTGTAGTATATCATAGCATTATTGATGTATTGAATGTCTAAACATAACTATAGGTAGATGAAATACTCCTAACCCTACAAGATCTTTTTTTAATTTATTTAATAAGTGTAAAATGCTTGGAGGAACCCCACCTTCCTGAATCCCCAGAGAGAACGAGTTGAAGAAACCAGCTATCCCCCTTGGAAATAGTCACATCTCCCAACCGAGCCCCGCATCATCGAGACCCAACTCTCAGGTGCTTGGAGGCCTGGGGAATCTCATTTCCCCAAATAACCTTTGCAGGCGGAGTTGGCCAGTACCCCGGTACCCGGTGACAACTTATGACTTCTGGCGAACCTGGTCACCAAATTCACCTCAACATGTTCGTTAGTATTCACATATTCCAGTCTCACTTCTTTATTCTAAACTAGTTCCCTCAAGTAATGATACTTGATAGCTATATGATTTGTCTTAGAGTGCGTTACAAGGTTCTTAGAAATATTAATGACACCCGCATTCTCACAATATATGAAAACTGGTTTTATGATCTCTTTTTTCATACCTTTTAGTACTATCTTCAACCACACAATATTAAAACAATTAACTACTGTTGCTACATACTCGGCTTCAACTATAGATTGTGAGGTGCAATTCTATTTCATGCTTGTCCATGATACTAATCTTTTTCTGAGAAAAAATGCTCCTCTTGTGGTGCTTCTCCTGTCATCCACATTTCCATCCCAATTAGAATCAGTATAAACTTTGAGCTCAAACTTATCATTCTTTTTGTAATACAGACCATATTCATCTGTTCCTTTCAAATATCTCAGAATCTTTTTTACTGCCATCATATGTGTCTCTCTTTAGATTGGAAGAAAATCTTGCAACAATACCAACAACTAGTGCAATATCAAGTCTATTGTGTACAATATATTGCATCTTTCCAATCATTGATCTATAAAGGGTTTGATGTCATCTTATGTCCAGTAGCCATGGGTGTACTCACTAGTTTTGAATCTTCCATTCCAAAAAAATTTAGTATCTCCTTGATATATTTTGATTGAGTAATATAGATACCATTCTTCATCTGATATATTTGTAAGCCAACAATTTTTTTTATCTCACCAAACATAGACATCTCAAATTCAGTTTGCATCTCCTTTGTAAATTCTTGGCATAACACATCTTGTCCATAAAAGATAATGTCATCAACAAAAATTCCAGCCAATAAAGTACCTGTACTTTTCTTTGTCTTCAAATATAGGTTGTTGTTGTCATTTTTTTTTGCAAATCCAATCTTCATTAGATAATTGTGAAATCTCTCATACCATGCTCTTGGTGCTTGCTTTAATCCATATAGCACTTTGTGTAGTCTGCAAACCATATTCCTCTTTCTTGGGTCAACAAATCCATTAGCCTTCTCAATGTAAACTTCTTCTTCTAGTATTCCATTTAGAAATTCTGACTTCACATCAATTTGATAGACTTTAAAACCTCTGTAGGATGCATATGCAAGTAATTTTCTTACTCCTTCCAATCTTACAATTGGGGAAAATGTTTCTCCATAATCAATTCCTTCCTTTTGTGCATAACCTTTGCACACTAGTCTAGCTTTGTTTCTTGTTACCTCTCCATGTTCATTCGACTTATTTTTAAATACCCACTTAGTACCAATTACATTTTTATCACTCGGCCTAGGTACAAGTGTCCAAGTCTTATTCTTCTTAATCTGTTCAATTTCTTTATTCATGGCTTGTATACAGTCTTCATTATCTAAAGCATCTTTTAATATTTTAGGATCAAAATCACATAATAAGCACGTCTCTTCTCTTAGCTTACTTATTGTCATAACTGCAAAATATTTCAATCCTATTATTTGATCAGGTTTATGGTGCCTCCTTATATACTTTGCTAGAGTAGGTTTTTTTTTGCTTCAGGTTGATCATTCATGTCCAATTTAGGTTGATTCTTTGACTCAACATCTCCATTAGATAGCTTGACCATTACCTCCTATTGTTTGGCAACCTCATTCTGTGACTCAGAAGGTGTTCACTGTTGCTCGGCAACCACATTCTCAGTTTCAGGTAATGTCTTAGAATCTTCCTCATCCATATAGAAAAAATATTTATAACTCTCAGGTTCCTATGTCCTTTTAGCTTCATTTCTTTATGCATACTCATCAATTCTAACATTTCCACTTTCCACAATTTTATTAGTGTTAGAATTCAAACACTTATATGTTTTACTTTTAGTTAAATAACCAAGAAATATGCCTTCTCCAAATTTAGCATTGATGTAGCACTAGTCTTGCTTCTTCAGAGACCTCTTCTAGGGTCTCCTAGGTCACTTTATGACTTACTAGGGTTCTTCACTAACCCTAGGTTCCTTAGGTATCTTATCACAAGATCCTAACTTATTCAACTAATGAACACCATATTGTAGAACTAAACACTTCAAAACTTTCTTCTAGACCCCAAATGACCTTTCTTGCATCTTTGGCCTAAAAGGCTCCAACTAATCCAAATTGATCAATTCCCAATCCACATATAGGATTAGGGTATCCAAGATGTTCATAGGACCCTTTTCAACACCTGCAAGCACACTTTGCATCAAGACTCCAATCGAGTTTCAATAACCCACACAATTGCTTACCAAATAGGGCTACAAGCAATTAGCCATATTTAGTCACTTTTTCTGCATTATCATGTAAAAAGTCTTAACAATTTCCAAAATAGGTTTGAGATCTAGACACCCTTTACTAAGACACTAGATATTTTCTAGGTCTAGGGATCTCAATCTATCTATATAGCTCTGCCTACAATCAAGGCTAGAAATTAGGGTTTTGAGGGATTCAAAACTAGTCTGATAGAAACTCCTTCCTTGCTATCCAAGAAGTCTCACCAAGTCTTCCCACTAATTTTTGAGATCACAAAAGACTCCGCACTAACCCTCTACAAGCTTTTATTGAAGCTAAAAATGCTTTCAATCCACCAAAATGGCTCTGCAACTAATGGAGATGCCTATCCACGCCACACTGACTCACCTAGGGAATCACCTTAAAATTGGTTTCCATCACTTTCTGGGACCCTCCTACACTGAACACAATGTACATGGACTGTACTCTCATAATCAAAAGACTCATGCCAATGCCACAGTGGAAAATGGAGTTAAACTCGCATTTGTTCACAATGCCCAGTTCAGAATAGTGACAGTGCTAAAAACAAAATAATTTTTAAGAAACTAAAAATATTCAAATAAAAAAAATACTACCACACAATATATTATATCAACCTACATTACACAAAACAATTCTCACAAAATTGGATTCAATCCATTAAACTATCATATCACCTCAAAACACCTTAACAGTCATTGTTATTCACAAATACAGTTCGTACACAAAATTTATCAAACTTACCAACCCTTCATGCATCTCAAGGATGGTCATATATTTCTAACCCAAACACTAATTCATTAGTTTCAGACAGTTATCTAGCCAATTCCACTGAAGATGCAATCTTGTCATAAAAGTTGTCAATGTTGTCAATGACAACATTGACAACTTTTTGCAACTTTTGAGTTTGGTCTCCAAACTTGGTTTAATCATGCACAATCTTGTCCAATTCACCAAATCTGATGAAGAAACATAAAATAGGACCTCTAGTCCCTTTCTTGGATCATTTTTCCACAAAATTCCAAAAACACCTAATTGGGCCTAAATGGACCTAAAGGTCACTAAGGACCTAAAAAGACACATCCTCCTACAAATACTTTACACACTAGGAATCTTGGTCCCTTTATTCATCTAGTGGTCTGGCTTGAACCACTACAAGCCAAAAAAACAAGGAGAAAACCCTAGGTTACATTTTAACAACTTGCCTACCCAGGTGCTCTTGCACCATACTCCCCCAAAAGGAAAAAATTTATGTCACTCCTGTGGATAGGAGATCCTCTAAAATTCCAACCTTCTTGAAGTCTTCCTCTACAATCCATGAAGCCTCTGACTCTGGTCTATCCTTCCACTGAATCAAATGCTCCATGTAGACTTTATGTCTAGTAGTCTTCTTAACCCAGGAGTCTAGAACTTTGTCAGCCACCATCTGAAACTTGGGAGGTAAGACAACAACCTCCACATCATCACTAACCCCTTGACTATTTGGAGTGACCTCATCCATTTTCCCTTTGAACTATATTAATTCATGGACATTAAAGAGTGGAGATATGCTCAAGTATGATGGTAAGTCCACCTTATATGCATTAGCTCCATAATTTTCCAAGATCTTTCAAGGTCCCACCCTTTTAATCTAAATCTTGGTAGGGAAACCCTTCTATAGCCTTTATTTGTTCAAGTGGACCATGACATAGTCACCTACTTCAAACTAAACATCCCGCCTCTTCTCATCAACTTTGGCTTTGAGCTTATGTTGGTTTTCTTGGATCTGCTTCTTCACTTGGTCTTGTATCTCTTTCATGGTAGAGGTGAAGTCCTCTTCATTTCCACTTCTATATTCCATTCCACCAAGATATCCAAGCTCACAAACACCCCTAGGGTGCATGCCATAAACATCCTCAAATGGGCTCTTTCCTGTCATTCTATTCTTACTATCATTATAAGAATATTCTTCTTGGGGAACGACCACATCCCAAGTCTACCCATACTCCTTAATTAGGCACATCAATAGGTTACCCAACACCCTATTTTCCACCTTAGTTTGGCCATAAGTCTTAGGGTGGTAAGCTAAACCAAAAGATAGGTTAGTGTCAAATCTTGTCCACAAGGTTCGCCAAAAATGGCTCATAAATTTTACATCCCTATCAGAGACTATACTCAAAGGGAGAACATGGATCCTCCGAACCTCTTTGAAAAAACAATAAGCTATGTGGCTAGAATCATTAGTAGTTTTACATGGGATGAAGTGCCCCATCTTACTAAATCTATCAACAACTACATAAATGCTATCATACCCCTATTTATTCTTGGGTAAGCCCACAATAAAATAGATACTCATACACTCCCATGGCCTATTATGGACTGGTAAAGGCTGATGAAACCCTTCATTACTCATTCCTCCTTTGTCCTTCATGCAAACAACACACTGTTCCACATACTTGGTGACATCTTTCACAAACTTTGGCCAATGGTAGAACCTTTGGAACAATTCCAAGGTCTTGTCCTTACCAAAATGACCACTTAGAGAACCATTATGATTATCTTGGATGAGATTCATCCTCATTGACCCTTTGGGTACACACAATTGATTTCCCTTGAACAACAATCCATTATGTAAAGTAAAATCAGAGAACTTGCTAGGAAAATGATTCTCAAAATCAACACATACCTTATGGGCCTCACAAAAATCCTCATCTGATTTGTATAGGACTCTAAAACTTTCAATCCCAATGCTATTCAAGTGAACTTATTGCACTTTCAACAACCTCCTACTTAAGGCATCTTCTACCTTATTAAGTTGACCCTTCTTGTGCTTTATAGTAAAAGTGAATGCCTACAAGTACTCCATCCACTTCAAATGTTTGTTGCTCAACTTTTCTTGGGTGTTAATGTAACTAAGGGCCTGGTTGTTAGTGAATACCACAAACTCTTTGGGAAACAGATAGTGTCTTCATTTTCTCAAGGATTGAACTAGTACATATAGTTCCAAATCATAATACAAGTATTTCTTCTGAGCCTCATTCAATTTCTCACTAAAGAAGGAAATAGGCCTACCTTCTTGACTCAATACCCCTCCTACTGCTAATACATTAGCATCACATTCAATGGTGAATAGCTTCTCAAACCTTGGTAAGTGTAGGATTGGTTGAGTAGCCACTTGTTTCTTTAAGAACTAAAATGCTTTTTCTGCTTCTACTATCCATCTGAACTTATTCTTGACCCCACCCTTTATAGTATCCATCAAAGGTACACATATTCCACTGGAATTCATAATAAACCTCCTATAAAATTGTGCTAGGCCATGGAAACTTCTTACCTCAGTGGCTGTGGTAGGTGGAGGCCAGTTCAAGATAGCAGCAACTTTGTCTTTGTCCATCTTCAAAGACCCCTTGGACAGTACAAAGCCCAAGTAGACTAGTTCTTGTTTAAAGAACTCAAACTTATCAAGGTTAATGGCCAACTTCTCTTCCTATAACCTTTTCAATACCACCTCTACATGTCTGATATGGTCCTCTCTTGTCTTGCTAAATATCAGTATATCATTAAGATATACCACCACAAAATTCCCTGTGAAGTCCTTGAGCTCTTCATTCATGAGCCTCATGAATGTGCTCAGAGCATTAGAGAGGCCCAATGTCATAACAAGCCATTTAGATAACCCATCTTTGGTCTTGAATGCCATTTTATATTCATCACCTTCCTTCACACAAATTTGGTGATAACTACTCTTCAAGTCCAACTTTGTAAAGTACATTTCTCAACCTAGGCAGTCCATAAGATCCACTATTCTCAGGATTGGATATCTATACCTTATTATAATCCTATTTATATCCCTTGAGTATGTGCATAATCTCCACTTTCCCCCCTTCCTAGATGCTAATACAACCAAGACTACACAAGAGAAAATGCTCTTCTTGATCAAGCCTTGATCCAAGAGCTCTTGTACTTGTCTTGCTCCCTCCAAGTTCTTATCTGGAGTTAGCTTATATGTTTCTTTGTTGGGAAAGGATGCCCTTGGCACAAAGTCTATTTGATGACTTATAACCCTCTTAGGTGGTAGGTTTGTAGGAGTTCCATCACTCACTATGTCTTTGTATTTCTCAATTAATTCTTTCACCTCCATTGGTAATGGTTCATTTAATGATTCTTCTGCCTCCTTGGGCTTCAACACAATGGAATACCCCTCACTCTCATCACCCTTGACATCCTTTAAAAGCTCCTTTCGATTGCATAACATAACAATAGGAGTTTTGGTTGGTGGTTCCTCATCCTCTAGTAATGACTGAATCTTGAAGGTCTACCCTCCTTTCTTGAAAGTGATGGCATTCTCTTTACTGTCATAGACTTCCCCATTATCAAATTGCCAAGGCCTTACATGAAGTAAATGGAAAGAATCCATTGGTAGGATGTCACAAATAAATCTATCTTTATACTCTTCTATTGAGAACTCTACCCATGTTTGCTCATTGACCAGCACACTTTGGCCATTGTTGAGCCATGTCACCTTATAGGGATTCACATGGGGTATCTTGGCTAGCTTAAGATTCACCACTACCTCCTCTAAAATGATTTTATATGTAGAACCAAAGTCTACAATAACCTTAAATACCTTACCAAGGATTATACACCTAATTCTAAACAATTTCCTCATATGCTTGGGCTCATCCTTGATTGGTTTCCTTATTAAGACCCTTTTGAACATTAGGTTCTCACCCATCTCTGAGCCTAGATGGTATACTTCAAGGGTTTTGATACTTGAACTGTCCTCATGTGCATATTCTATCCTCTTATCACTATTTGATGTAGAAGGTTTGTCTAGACATCTATAGGCTAGATGACCTAGCTACCCAGAGTAATAACATTTCATGGTTGCAAAATAAGAACTACTCCTACCTCATCTTCCTCTATTAGGACCACCATGATTACCTCTACCTCTGTTATAGCCTCCTCTTGAACTATTCTCAGTCTGCTGCTCTGTCAACTTATTCTCTCCTTGTGACCTTTTATCACTACCTATTCCTTTGTAGCCTCTTCTTTGACCCCTTTGGTCTCTCCCTCTACCTCTATTGTTATTGTTTTTCTTGAAGGTAGAATCACCTCTCTTCTTATTCTTTTCTTCCACCTTTATAGCCAATTGATGGAACTTTTGGATAGTGGTAGGTGTCCATAGGATAATCTCCTCTTGGATGTTCCATTTCAATCCACCCAAGTACCTAGCCACTTTGATTGGCTCTTCTTCTTGCAATTTAGACCTTAAACAAAATCTCTGAAACTCCTTAGTATATGAGGCCACATCTAGGTCTTTTTGTTTCAAGTTTTTTCTCTTCCTATTAAGTTTTATTTCGTAGTCCTCTAGAAGATAACTCTCCTTCAATTTGGTTACCATAGAATTCCAATTTTCTATTGGTTTCTTTCTCATGCTTACCCTCTCATCCTGAAGGTATTTCCACCAAGTCAAAGCTGACCCTCTGAGTCTATAATTTTCCACTTTAACCTTTTGGGCTTCACTTATTCCTTCACACTCAAAGTGATTCTCCATTACTTCAATCCAGTCCATGATTGTTTCAATATCCATATTTCCTCCAAATAAAGTTATCCCTTCCAAAGATTTGCCACTTAATTCCTTTATAGCCTTCAAGAAAGGTTCCTGATTCAATACTAGATCTGGTTTAGGGTTGAAGTCTTCCTCTTTACTCTTCTTCTTACCCTTACTGCTAGATTTAGCTTCATAGTCTTTCTTCCTAGTAGCATCTACTAGTTCTTCCATCTTTACTCTCATTACTTCCAAGGTATCCTCAAGGAGTTTATTTTTGTCCTTTTTCTTTTCCATTTTGTTGGCTATTTCTTCATCTGTCACCATCTTTGTAGAACCACAAGATTCCACTTCTGACATTAACCAATCTCCCCAAGTTTCTCAACTTGCTCTAATACCACTCTGATGTAGCACTAGTCTTGCTTCTTCAGAGACCTCTTCTAGGGTCTCCTAGGCCACTCTATGATCTAATAGGGTTCTTTGACTTACCCTAGGCTCCTTACATATCTTATCACAAGATCCTAACTTATTCAACTAATGAACACCATATTGTAGAACAAAACACTTCAAAACTTTCTTCTAGACCCCAAATGGTCTTTATTGCATCTTTGGCCTAAAAGGCTCCAGTTGATCCAAATTGATCAATGCTCAATTGATAGAGAGTATTAGGGTATCTAAGGTGTTCATAGGACCCTTTTTAACACTTACAAGAACAATTTTCATCAAGACGCCAATCGAGTTTCAAGAACCCACACAATTGCTTACCAAATAGGGCTACAAGCAATTAGCCCTATTTAGTCACTTTTTCTGCATTACCTTATAAAAATTCTTAACAAGTGCCAAAATAGGTTTAGGATCTAGACACCCTTTATTGAGACACTAGATATTTTCTAGGTCTAGGGCTCTCAAGTTGTCTGTACAGCTCTGCCTACAATCAAGGCTAGAAGTCAGGGTTTTGAGGGTTTCAAAACTAGTCTGATAGAAACTCCTTCCTTGCTATCCAAGAAGTCTCACCAAGTCTTCCCACTCATTTTGGGGATCACAGAATATTCCACACTAACCCTTTACAATATTTTATTGAAGCTAAGAATGCTTTCAATCAACCAAAATGGATCTACAACTAATGGAGATCCCTAGCCATGCCACATTGGCTCGCCTAGGGTATCACCTTAAAAATGGCTACAATCACTTCCTAGGTCCCTCCTGCACTATACACAATGTACATGGAGTCTACTCTCATAATCCAAAGACCCGTTCCAATGCCACGGTGGAAAATGGAGTTAAGACCCCATTTGTTTACAATGCCCAGTTCAGAACATTGACAGTGCTGAAAACAAAATAATTTAAACAAGCAACTAAGAATATTCAATAAAACAAACTACCACCACAAAAAATATTCTATCAACCTAAATTACATAAAATAATTCTCACAGAATTGGATTCAATCCACTAAACTATTAGATCACCTCAAAACACCTTAACAGTCACTGTTATTCACAAATACAGTCTGTACACAAAATTTGTCAAAATTTCCAACCCTTCAAACATCTCGAGGATGGTCATATATAGATGACCCAAATACTAATTCATCAGTTTCAAATATTTATCTAACCAATTCCACTGAAGATGCAATCTTGTCATAAAAGTTGTCAATGAAAACATTGACAACTTTTTGCAACTTTTGAGTTTGGTCTCCATACTTGGTCTAATCATGCCCAAACTTGTCCAATCTACCAAATATGATAAAAAAAATTCAAATAGGACCTCTATTCCCTTTCTTGGCTCATTTTTCCATAAAATGCCAAAAACACCTGATTGGACCTAAATGGACCTAAAGGTCACTAAGGACCTAAAAAGACACATCCTCCTACAAACACATCACACACTACGAATCTTGGTCTGTTTATTCATCTAGTGGTCTGGCTAGAACTACTAAAAGCCAAAACAAAGAAGGAGAAAACCCTAGGTTACATTTTAACAACTAGCCTACCTAGGTGCTCATGCACCAAGCATCAAGTTTTCCATTTTTTTTATCCTTAAGTATGAAACATTTGCTTCCAAAAAATTTGAAATATCTTAAATTAGGTGCATATCCATACCATAGCTCATAAGGTGTAGCATTAGTACCTTTCTAGACTTGTACTCTGTTTAGGGTATAGACTGTTGTACTTACAGCTTCTCTCCAATATTTTTGTGGTGGTGTCCTAGGTGTGGAAATCTCTCTTTTTATTCCTCGTTCATTGCAGAACCATTTAAACTCATTAGAAATAAACTTACGTCCTCTGTCATATCTTAGACATTTTAGATTTTTTCTTGTCTCCTTTTCAACTTTCACCAAGTACCATTTAAATAACTGGAATGCATCAGATTTTACTTTTAGAAACATAGCAGTCATCATTCTTGAGTAATCATCAATAAATAAAATAAAATATTTGTCTCCACTGTAACTTTTCTCACCAATGGGTCCACAAAGGTCAATATGAACCAATTCAATAATTTCCTTAGAAGTATGAGTTTTTCTTTTGAAACTAGACTTAGTCATCTTTCCCAATTGACATTGCTTACACATTACATTTTTTAGGGTTCTTTAACTTAGGCAACCCTCTAATTTTTTTCAATTTACTTATGCTTACCAAATGTATTGAAGTTTACATGACACAATATTTTATGCCATAACCAAACATCATTATATTGTGAAAACAAGAATGTCTCATTAGCTAAATCCAGATGGAACAAGTTGCCTTTTGTTTTCTCACCACATCCAACTAGTTCATCTTTGGCATCATATATCTTTGCTTTCCTATGATGGAACTCAACTCTATAACCAGAAGTATTCAACTGTGCAACACTCAATAAATTATATTTGAGATCATCAACCAAATATACATTGTCACATCGGATCTTGTCAGTCAAGTTAATTGATCCTTTCCCTTTAACAAGACATGGGCATCATTACCAAATTTAACATAACTACAATTACACTGATTTAGTGTTTCAAATTTATCTTTATCACCAGTCATGTGATGTGAACAACCACTATCAATAATCCAATGGTCACCTTTACTCATATAAGAAATTAGTGCAATTTTCTCATCATCATCAGAATCATCTTTCATAGAAACATACACAACTTCTATATCATTTACATCAGAATAGTTAGAATCATTGTCAGAAGCTTCGTCAGCTATATAACAAGATTTCTTACCTTTATCTTTCTACTCCTTATACCTTATGAAGTCTCGCTCATCCTTTCTATCTTTATACTTGTTTCCCCTTCCTTCATCTTTTTCATTCTTATAAGGACATCTAGCAGAAATATGACGAACTTTGTTACATGAAAAACATATGATAGGAAGTTTACCTTTGAATTTTCCTTTTCCTCTAGCAGTCTTTTTTCCATGAGTGCTTCAATTTCTTCTAGATCATCATCTGTGGTGTCGTTGTCACTGTTCACACATTTATTTCCTTTCTTTGATTTATTAAGGACCAACTAGGATCTGAATGCAGTTTCAATAGCTTGTGGAGCGTAGTTATCAAAATTTGACATCTCAAATGCAGTAAGTCTACCTACCAGACTTTCCAAAGTCAAATTATTGTTAGGAGTACATCTAACTCTTGAATTGTAGAGACTCTAATAGAATATACAAGAAGAAGAGTCCTCAATACCTTTCTCATAATGGTGTTATCATCAATATTTCCCTTAGCTCCTCTGATAGCATTTACCACTTCCTTTATCCTACCATAATATTGAATTATATTTTTTCCTTCTTACATTTTCATTTCATCAAACTTACCTCTAAAGATTTTAAATTTGGCTATCAGTACATTTGTATCAGCTCCATAGATGGTTTCTAGGGTATCCCACATTTGTTTGTATTAGCTCAGTGATGATGCAATCTCCAACATTGCTTGATTATGTTCCTTCTTTTCTCTTAATTGTGCAGCTGTGGCAGGTGCAATATGGGATACATAAGCATTTTCAACATAATGCTTAGCTGAAACACCAATAGCAGCCAGATACAACATCATCAAACTCTGCCATGTAGGGAAGTTATCTTTTTTCAGCTTTGGTACCTCCTTTTTATACATCTTGATCTTTTTCTCCAAGTACCTTCAAACTATTTTCAAGATACCAACGCCCTGATACCAATTGTTAGAATGAATTTAGAATAACTAAGAGGGGTGGTGAATTATGTATCCTCAGGTCAATATGTGCCCATTAAAAATTTATACCAATTTGAACAACTCAGATCTACTCGGTGGAAATAACATATATATGCATTTTATTGATCAGATGTAATTAGCCTGTAAAACTTAACAGTGAAACTCAACATAAAAATTCACACAAGTTGATACCAAAAATTAACATGGAAACCCAATATGGGAAAAACCACCAATAACATGCTATCAACTTTTCACTCTTCTAAAGTGAGCTCTATTCGGGTCCAACCCTGTTAAAGGTTACAAAACACACTGCTAAATGTGACCTGGTTAAAGGATTTAATCACCCTATCAGGAGTGCCCTTGTTAGAGGAGGGTATGTGCAAGATCATGGGGGGCCAAACTATGCCCTTAAGTGGCAATGAAAAATTAGCAAAATCAGGGTTAGTCAACATGATGTGAAAATTTGAACTAGCTATCAACCTAATATCAAAAAGTTGTAACAATAGAATCTATAGGAAATTGAATGTAGTTTCTAAACTACTAGGCCTTTTCTGAAAAAAATTTAATATGATTGGTGAAAAGTATAGATTTCAATGCAGCAGTACAAAAATTTCAGAAAAAAAATAAGAAGTAGGTGTATGTCTGACCACCTTAATAATAATCAAATGATAATATTTTTTTATAAGATTTTATATATAAGTAGTAGACTCCTTCCTGGATGTGATGCATAATTTTGTGTAATTTTATGCTAAAAAAATAATTAATTATGAATTATTTTCTACAAAATTTTCAAAATAAAAAAACTCCCATGTCTAACCACCTTAACTCATTGAAAATTTTACCAAATTCAAAAAAATAAATTTTTTTCTTATAGTAGGCGAAGCATAGAATGTGACACATTTTTCAGTTTTCAAAAATGTTATACCGTCTGAAAGTTATAGCCATTTTTCAATCAGTATATAAA
>MU223463.1:185394-195881 GCA_018584345.1 Thuja plicata
ACACACTTGACCATTCAAATGGGTCAAAAGGGGTCATGGGGTCTTTTTAGGGGTCCTAATGCATGATAAGACGTATGAGGACCCCAGAAAGACCCCATGAACCCTTTTGACACATTTGAATGGTCAAGTGTGTTCTAAGGGGTATTCAAATGTGTCAAAAAGGGTCATGGGGTCTTCTTAGGGGTCCTAATGCATGATAAGGCGTACTAGGACCCCCAGAAAGACCCCATGACCCCTTTTGACCCATTTGAATGTTCAAATGTGTTCTAAGGGGTCCTACGACCCCTTAAGACATACTTGACCATTCAAATGGGTCAAAATGGGTCATGGGGTCTTCCTAGGGGTCCTAATGCATGATAAGACGTACGAGGACCCCAAAAAGACCCCACGACCCCTTTTGACACATTTGAATGGTCAAGTGTGTTCTAAGGGGTTGTAGGACCTCTTAAGACACACTTGAGTTTTCCACTGTTTGAAAAGGGGTCATGGGGTCTTCCTAGGGGTCCTAATGCATAAGGTGTACTAGGACCCCGTAAGACCCTCTTTGACCCCCGAGGACACGTTGGAACACTGAAGTGTATCCCAAAAGGTTATATGACCTCTTGGGACATACTTGAGTGTTCCAATGTATTGAAAGGGGTGATGGGGACTTTTTAGGGTTTGTATGACTGTGATAAGGTGTACTAGGACCCCTTAGGTCCCTCTTTGAACCCCAGAAACATATTGGAACACTCAGGTGTGTCCCAAGAGTTTGTAAGACCCCTTGGGACACAATTGATTATTCTAATGTGTCCCTAAGGGTCAAAGAGGGACCTAAGGGGTCATAGTACAATCTCACATGTTACGACTCCTAGGAAGACCCAATGACCCTTTTCGACACATTAGAACACTCAAGTGTATCCCAAGAGGTCGTAGGACCACTTGGAAAACACTTGAGTCTTCCAATGTATCCTCATGGGTCAAAGAGTGTCCTAAGGGGTCTTATTACACCTTCTCATGCATCAAGATCCCTAAGAAGAGTCCATGACCCCTTTGTACACATTGAAACCCTCAATTGTGTTCCAAGGGTTCCTAAGACCTCTTGGGACACACTTGAGTGGTATAATGTCTCGAAAGGGGTCATGAGGTCTTCCTAGGGGTCCTAACACATGATAATGTGTACTAGGACCCCTTAGGACCCTCTTTGACCCCTAGAGACACATTGGAACCCTCAAGTGTGTCCCAAGGGGTCCTTGGACCTCTTAAGACACACTTGAGTGTTCCAATGTTTTAAAATGGGTCATGGCGTCTTCCTAGGGATCCTAACGCATGAAAAGGTGTACTAGGACCCCTTAGGACCCTCTTTGACCCCTGGAGACACATTTAGACACTCAAGTGTGTCCCAAGGGGTCCTACGACCTCTTGGGACACACTTGAGTTTTCTAATGTGTCGAAAGAGGTCATGGGGACTTTGTAGGGGTCCTACAACGGTGATAAGGTGTACTAGCACCCCTTAGGTAACTATTTGGCCCCTAAGAACACATTGTAACACTAAATTGTGTCCCAAGGGATCCTATGATCTCTTGGGACACATTTGAGTGTTCCAATATTTCAAAAGGGGTAATCAAAAGTCCCCATGACCCCTTTTGATACATTGAAACACTCAAGTGTGTTTCAAGAGGTTGTAGGACCCCTTAGGACACAATTGAGTGTTCTAATGTGTCCTTGAGGGTCAAAAAGGGACCTAAGAGGTACTAGTACATGTTCTCACATGTTATGACCCCTAGGAAGATCTTATGACCCCTTTCGACACATTGGAACACTCAAGTGTATCCCAAGAGGTCGTAGGACCCCTTGGGACACACTTGAGTGTGCCAATGTGTCCTCGAGGGTCAAAGAGGGTCCTAAGGGGTTTTATTACACCTTCTCACATGTTAAGACCCTTAAGAAGACTCCATGACCCCTTTTGACACATTGAAACACTCAATTGTGTCCCAACGGGTCCTATGACCTCTTGGGACACACTTGAGTGGTCCAATGTCTAGAAAGGGGTCATGAGGACTTCCTAGGGGTCCTAATGCATGGTAAGGTGTAGTAGGACCCTCTTTTACCCCCGGGGACACATTGGAACACTTAAGTGTGTCCCAAGGGGTTCTATGACCTCTTGGGATACACTTGAATGTTCCAATGTTTCAAAAGGGGTCATGGATTCTTCCTAGGGGTCCTAACGTGTGTGAATGTGTACTAGGACCCCAGGGACACATTGGAACACTTCAGTGTGTCCCAAGGGGTCCTGTGAAAGTTCATTTTAAAAAAAATATATTAAAAAAAAATAAAAATTATTAAAAAAAAAATAAAAATTTATTATTAAAAAAAAAAATTTGGTACCCGAAAATATCGGGTACCCAAAATAATCAAGTACCCAATTTATTTCGGGTACCCAAAAATATCAAGTACCCAAAAAAATCAGGTACCCGATTAGGCTTGTGCTTTGGTGTCAGGTTTGCCTAGGTGTACTGACACTCAGGCCTACTAAAAAGTCAACAAGCGCTTTCATGCGCTTTTGGACGAGTGAAAAGTGGGATTTTTTCACATCGCCACTTTTTGGCCCCCCATGATCTTGCACATACCCAGGAGTTAAAACATTCCACCTAAATGTCACCTTGCTAAAGGATTTATACAATTATTGTTAGGTCAACTTGGTTAAAGGATTTTGACTGATATAATGGTTAAAAAGTAATCAGCAGGTATGATATGATACATACAACTTACTTTGCAAATCCAGATCCAATATAGATCTAATGCTAATTCAATGAGTGGCCTCCATTCTCATTTCAATCTTTAGATCTTCTTGGAAATCCTTCAAGCAATCACTCTTATATTTCTCTTCTCCTCTGTTCAGCCTTCTCTGCTAGATCATCCCAATTTGTCAATTAACTATGCAATCCTCTTGCATACTCTTCATAGTTCATGAATAACCTCCTAAGGTTATCCTATACCTCTTCATCTAGGTTAGATACATCTTTTTCTGCTTAATCAAGATCGTAGATCTCAGGTTAGGTCAGATCCAATGGATCTTTCCATCTTTAGATTTAGTTTAGCTCTCAAATGCAATCACAAATTAAATCTTTGATCCATGCATTAATTACGGTTACCTGTGCATTTACATAGTGTGGATCAAGTGTGCTTATCCTTAATTAAATTTATATATCCCAATAAAATTAGTTATGTCGGCCAGAGATCTCAAAACTCAACAATTACCAAAATACTACTATTCGGCCAACACTGTGTTCCTAGGGAATTTACTGGCGCTCGGTCACCACTAACTTCGCTTGGCACAAACTGTTCTTAGTAAACTGTCATCAAAAGATAAACAACTCATTACTTTTCCAATGTGCTAACTGATCTAGTACCCTTGTGATTTATCATAACTCAACTATTCCACTTAGTCTTCTTGTTAAATCTCCTTCATCAATAAATAGATATGGTACTCAAATACATAGCAATAGTCTCACTAATTAAGGTTTGACATCAATGACAAAACAACAATTGTTTCCATTGTAGCTTTCCAAAAATATCTTGAACACTCTGCCTCCTATCTATTAGCGCTTTTTCTTGTAGAATGAATATATAACAATAAATGATTGACTCTTAGATCCCCAATTCAGATTCATACGTGGAAAAGGCTAATTAACAAGGATACATTCCTTATACACTTGGAGTTCCACAAAATCAGGCAGGTGTACCTATCTTCAGATTCACTACTTCACTGGGAATCTTATAGTGGGTCAAGGATTTCTAATCCTTCTTCTTTTTAATTTTTTTTTTTTTTTTTACTTAGGAAAGTTAACCTATTGATTCTCTCTTTAAGGAATCACCATGATGAACTGTATTTCTCAATACAATTAGCTAGACATATGTATTCTAGATAATAGAAAGTAAAATATTGTTCGATGTTTGATTGATTTGATAATAAGAACTACTTATCAGAACTTGACCAGTGCCTCATCCTTGGTCAAGAGTCATAATGAAACATACATTCGACAAAGACAATTAATTAAAACACAAGTAAAATCTCATATAGAATGCCTTACAAACTATCCTTTCACTCTCATAACTCTGTATCAAATTCTTGCATAAAACCCAAACCCTCTAGAACTATTTGCAAGATTTAAACCCTCCTTGAAAGAAACTCACAAATAACAACACCGTTACCTTATAACTGGTACATTTAAAATGCCTTACAAAATAAACACACAAGAGCTGAATGTAAATGCAAAAAGAAATCAATGATTTGAAACTGGAAATTTGACTGTATTTTATTAATAGTGTCTTGACTTCAATACATTCAAATTGATTGAAAACTTGAAAACTTAGACACAATTCAAAAGTGTGCCTCACAGTTTTGATTTTACCATCCTTTATAATATCTTACACCTTGCTATTTATAGTCAGCATTAGTCATCTTTGAATCCTTAAAGATCAAGCATGCAACAAGCTTCAGATGACTAAGCTAAGAGACAAAACTCAGAGCCAAATAAGAAAAAATAACAAGTGGACAGAATAACCACTTTTGCTAGAAGATATTCAAAGTATTTTTGTCCTCTGACTTCCTGGTAATTGTAATTGCTTTAAATTTGTTTTGAGACAATCATCTGGAATTTTTTATCCTTGATCTTGTTGATGTAAGATCTTTTATCTTCCCCTATCTTATTGATACTTGTCCTTCCAGGTAGTGTACACTTCATCACTTTGCAAATCAAAACCAACAACTTCATCCTTTTTTTGTTGATCTCATCCCTGGTGGCACTTTCCTTCGCAAGCTCTTCTTTCCATAATTCAAAAAATTCTCTGGTTTTGTCAATAATGTTTATAGTTTGAATAAACAAAACCGTGCTTTCCAAGGTAATGATGCTATGTGTCCTGGTGGTTATTGCTTCTTTTATTTTCCTTAGACATAATGCCTCATTCTTTATATCACCACTCTTTTTGAATAGGTTGGGATACATATCATACCTATCCTTTGAAAATTCTCTCCTGAAGGTTTCTACCTTTTCGACGAGGGTGCTTCTTTTGATATCCTTGTCTACCATAAACTTTAGGCACTTGTAAGTATTGGTTAAAACAATATCAACATTATTTTCTTCCTTGGATAGGGAATAAAATAATTTCAAATCAGCCCCTTTTACCTTCCATCTATCTGTGATCAATCCCCATTGATCTTTGTCTGCATCATACTCACTTATTATGCTAATAATCTTCTTTCCCATCAAATAAAGAGTAGCAAGATTCAGTTCCTTAGCACACCTCATGAGGTTGGAAATATTTTATCAGAGTGCCTCTATTTAACCCATTCTTCTACTTCTTTGTATGCTAAGGACTCTTTAAGATATTTCTTACTAGCCTCTTCTAATCCTGTCATTTCAGTAACCAATCTATCTCATTCCAACTCCTAATCTACTTGGGTAACATGACTTGATGGCATAGGAGAAGGGTGATAATTTTTGAATGGGCCGGATGATGAGGATTGGTAGGTATCTTGTGTAATCATCCTCTAAGGAACAAAATGTTCTGATTTCCTACCTTCTAAGATAACAAATTTCTTATCTTTCTCAATAGATTTTATTTTTTCCTCATTTTAAGCACCCAAAACTGTCTCAAAATTTTCACTCAGGATTTTGAGTTCATTTTCTAATATTTGGGATACACTTAACCAAAACTTAGTAGATTCTAAGGTTATATTTTCTGCTTCAACAACCTCCATTTCTGTAACTCTCCGTACCAAAATGATACCTGAATGTTCAACCTGAGTGTCTTCACCAGTTATCTTGGGGGTTCTTTTTCTTAATTGGCATATAAATAGGGATGCATGATCTTCACTGAACTTTACTCCCTTTGAAGCTTGTTGTATTTTTTCTTTGGTGGCATGAACATTTTTAGTCTCTTTCGTGACAACATCGAAAACAATAGCATCAGCTATGTCCCATTCTGGAAGTATCAATACTCCTTTATTAACAAGCTCTCTGCCTTATTCAGGAGTTATTTTTTCAAACCAAGATAACATCTCCTGTTTTACTTCATTTTCAATTTCCTCTGTATCTCTAGTAGGTTGTTCTTCTTGCTTTTTTTGGCATTTATTCTTGAATTCATCAATATGAATTCTCTACAAGAATTGCAAAAATGCTCTTGCTCTAACAAAATTGTCATCAAAAAGAAATTTATCACTTGCATGTTGTGTTAATGGATCCAACTCCTTACCAACGTACTCTGCCACTGTTAAATCCAACTAAGCATGTTTTGGTTCTTTAGGCATCCCTTCCTGCAATTCCTGGGCTGTGACATATATTTGCCTAGTATTTCCCATTTGTACTAATTGCTGAGCTATAGATTGTTCATCCATGTGCATTAGAGATTGGGAAGGAGATTAAATTTGTTCATGTTATTGTTATTGCAGCCCCTCTTCTACTCTTTGCCTTTTGGGGGATGGAAATGTTTGAACAATAGAATCTAGAGGCCCTTTCACTTTTGGATAGATGGTCTTTTCACCAGTTGGCAAGATTGTGTTGTATCCCCTTCGTTGGTAAAATACATATTTTCCTGGTGGAATATTTCTAGCAGGGAATGCCCTACCCAGAATTGCTTTGGCATTTTCTGGATCTGTTTGCAAAATATTGTCTCTTTTATAGTTTAATGCTAGCATAATCTATTCAAACATATCCATTAAAGACTCAATTTTCTTATTCTATGGTTGAAACTTCTTTAAAGGGTCATACTGTTTATCAAAATGGTGTATAAAATCAAGGCTCTTCTTATATACCAACCATTTTTCTTTCTTTATCTCCTTGTTTATCAGGTCAAATTCATTTCAGATCACATCTTTAGGAAAGTTGAATTGTTGATTCATCACTATACATTTTGTCTTTTCCCTGAACATATCTTTAATAAAATCTTCCGGATCAGCACACCTGGATATTGTAGTGGTCAAATTATAAGGTTTCAAATAATCCTTTAGTTGTTTCCATCCCCCTTGCTGATAATAAATTGATGAGCAATTGTCATATTCTTTTGACCTCAAGAATATTAATAGTGATTCAGGAATCCTCGGATCATGTTTGTTGGTTAACAGTTTGTCCTCCCTTAAAATTTATAATCTTTGACTCTTTAATACACCCAAGGTGAAAGAACAAAAGGATGTTCACCAACAAATGGGTCAGTGTATGTTATCTATCACCGCCCTCTGAATTGACAGGTACAGCTCCCTGATTGTGTTTGATATGCTATGTATATGTCTTTATACTGATCACCAGGTTTATTCCTTATGAGTTTTAACCAAATTGCTTGTAGACACAAACAATTCAGGCAAGGATAAGATGAAGATAATCTACAACCTTCAGTAGAATTTTGATCATAGATCATCACCTGATTTTAACATCTAAACTAATTCTATCCTACTCTTTTATGAAATGCAGGTTCTACTGAGGAGAACAGAAGCAGAGTCATACATGGACATCAAATAGAATTGCCTATGCTGCAACTTCTAACATGAAATAGGATCCAAGCAAGAATTACAGTTCCACATACAATTGTACCTTCTATTCCGATGCACCTAAATTACTGAATGAACAGGAGAAGAATCATATATGACAAGCAAATAGAATTACTTTCACTGCAATCACAGACATGGAATAGAATCCAGCATGCAACTGCGGCTTCACCTATGACTTTTCTATCTATTCAAAATGCAAATGAACCACTACCATGGAGCAACAAACATGAGACGAAGCCTCTATAAATAGAATCACTTCTGCTTCCTTAACAAGTTTTCCAACCCTGTATACTGAATTCCTTACAAAATTTATAGACTTTACAATACATCAGACTTCTAAGAGCCAATGACCTTTCCTCTTCTTCGAATACAAAGAGACAGAATGTAAAGAAAAAGACTTTTCAAATCTGAGCACTCGAACAGTCACTATGGAATCTGAAACTCTTCATCTTCAACCAGCATTATCGAGCTAAATCCATTGGGCCGCGGAGTCAAAGAATTGCTTATGGCAGAAAACACCAACTCTGCTTCTCTATTGTGGAAAATTTGAAAAGAGTGTCTCCGACGGAAAATTGGGAAAGAGCGTCTCCTCGCGGAAAATGAGACCGAAGCTTATCCTTGGCAGAAAATTAGTTAAGAGGTGCGAAACCCGCACAAGGCAAAGTTCTTCTTTTCTGCCTTTGCGGAAAATGTATGAAGGGGTGCGAAATCCGCAATATGTGAAAATCCACTACCTGTCTTTCTGCACGTCATTTTTAAGTGCGTGGGCTACCTAACTTAAAGCACATGCTTTATTTGATCTTTGAAAACAATGACATGATATTCCCTTTTAATAAATTGGGCCCACCTTATTATAACTAAGCTTGCAGAAAATTACCAAAGAGGTGCGAAACCCGCAAAGTGCTAAGTTCTTCTTTGGCGGAAAATCACTTGGGAAGTGCGAAACCCGTCGAGCTCAAAGTTCTTCTTTGGCAGAAAATCAGCCGAGAGGTGCGAAACCCGCCGAGCTTGAAATTCTTCTTTGGTGGAAAATTACCAACACAGTGTAGAATTCCACCATGGAGATGATGATTTCTGAAATCCCGCCGATCTCGTTCTCGATCATTTCTTAACCAAATTTCTTGCCGTTTGTTGCATTAGGATCGTTGAGGCCTGGAGAATTGATCCATACCAGTCTTCGATCTGCACCTAGCTTGATATATTTAACTGCAAACCTTATTTCTCTACGACAAATGGATTGTTCACACGGTGATATGAAGCAGAAACCTGAATGATTCAATGCTAATTCCATTACATGAAGAATCTCTCTTAGTTCTTTTGAATGTCTGAAACTTATGAATCACAAACATCATTCCATCTGCTAAAAAGATCATCAATTGAAAGATCATAGCCTTTTCCAGATTGGGTGCTACAACCTACCCAATTAATGAGACCTTGAAAACATCCCACCCAGCTTAGAACAAAATGCAAAGGAAGAGAAGCCTGGAAAAGATATCCTACCTGTAAAAGACTTAGACCTAGACTCAGACTGAACAGACTAACTTGACATGACCATAATGCCAAAAAAAAGGGGTGACTAAAAGTTAGACAACAGCTGGCTCCGGCTAGGGGATCATGTACTGCAAAGTGCATGAAGAATTTAGCTTCTCTAGTTTCGCAAGTGCCTTATCCATTGGGCTGCGGAGTCTAGACCAAAAAGAACAACAAGAAAATGCAAACAGGGAGAGCGGAGGAAAGCAGGGCAACTTGAAACGAAGCAAAAATAAACTCAAAGAAAAAAATAGAAAAAAGAAAGGCAACCACTAAAACTATGACACAAAAAGAACACCTACCTAACTAACTACTACGCAGGGGTTACTTGCTCTTCAATTATGCATCTGGTATAGCTTCAAATCCTGGCCATTATAAGAATATGGCAGGGACTCTCCGAAAGCATATGCCAGTCTAAAATAATTATTCTGATTCACCTGCACAATTTGGAATGGACCTTTCCACAAGGATTGAAACTTATAATGCATTCCCTTAGATTCACTTCTCTTATCCCACAGCAGCACCATATCACCTTCCATGAATTTTCTTGGCCTTGCTTTCTTATCAAACAAATTCTTGACTCGGTTCTGATGTTCAGTGATCCTATCAACCATATCTTCCCTTTCCTCCTGCAACTTGGTCAAATACAGAATTCTTTTCTCTAAACCATCCTTAAAAACATCATCCTTAATGGCAGTTTTCAACTTACATGTAGCAAGTTCTAATGGTAATGGCAAGTTGGCTTCAACTCCATATACAATCTCAAAAGGTGAAATGCCTATAGCCCTCTTTGGAGTACTTCTATCTGCCCATAGAGCATCATGTATTTTCTTATGCCAGCTCTTCTGATTATCACTCACCAATTTCTTCAAAATATTAATCAAGTTTTTATTACTTGATTCAGCTTGTCCATTTCCTTGAGGGAAATAATTTGAAGAATGCCCTATCTGAATTCCATAATCATAACAAAAGGCAACAATTTCTGAGGATGAGAAATATGAGGCATTATCCATGATCAATTTTGTCAGAACCCAAAATCTGACCAAAATTTGTTCTTTAATGAATTCACACACTGCTTCAGATGTATTCCTTTTCATAGGTTTAGCTTCAATCCATTTAGTGAAGTAATCAGTGGCAGTCAAGATGTATGAATTCCCCTGACTTGAAGGAGGGTCGATTGGTCCTACAAAGTCCAAGCTCCACTGTTGAAAAGGGGCGTCTATCACCACCGGTTTCAAAGGTAATGCAGCCAACTGAGGTTTTTCTATAAACAACTTGCACTTTTCACAATTAGCCACCCACTTATAGGCATCTTTGAACATTCCAGGCCAATAATAGCACTGCCTTAGGATCTTGAAAGCTGTCACGGTAGATGAGAAGTGACCTCCACATGCTTCATCATGAAAAGATTTCAACAACTTTTCCTGCTGTT
>MU223463.1:219165-255368 GCA_018584345.1 Thuja plicata
TATATATATATATAGAGTTGAGAAGCTTGTCCCAACTTAGACTTTCTTTTACAAAAAAAAGTCTAAATGAAACTTAAATGAAAATTTTCTTGATAATTCCTCACCTTGGTTAAACTTGTAATCTCAGGAAAACTATTCTTCACTATCTGTATCACTACAAATCTTCTCAACTTTGTAACTTTTGTTTGAAAAATACACATTGGATTAGATTAGAGATTTTATAGTTGCCAGTCACTCTATTTGAGACAAGATCAGTATCATGCTTAGGATCAAAACCTTCAAACAATATGCAATGATAGATAAGCAAAATAAACTTTCTTTTACAATTATGGAGGAAAAATAGACTTATTCTCAATATCACAAGGACTAACTCTTTCATGAACATGACTCTTAGAACATTAAATGAGTCCCTAGCAGAGTCACCAATTTGTTAGCACTTTTTCTTGTAGAATCAATATATAACAATAAATGCTTGATTCTCAGATTCTGAATTTAGATTCATACATGGAAAAGTCTAATTAAAAAGGATACATTCCTTCTACACTTTGAGTTCCACAAACTCAGGTGGGTGCACCTATCTTCAGACTCGCTGCTTCACAGGGAATCTTATAGTGGATCAAAGATTTCTAATCCTTCTTCTTTCTAAGTTTTTTTTTGAGTTCAGAATTTTAACCTATTGATTGTCTCTTTATGGAATCACCACGATGAACTGTATTTCTCAATACAATTAGCTAGACATATATATTCTAGATAACAGAAAGTAAACATTATTTGATATTTGATTGATTTGATGATAAGAACTACTTATCAAAACTTGACCAGTGCCTAATCCTAGGCTAGGAGTCATAATGAAACATACATTCACCAAAGATAATTAATTAAAACACAAATAAAATCTCAGATCGAATGCCTTACAAACTATCCTTTCACTTTCATATCTCTGTATCAAATTCCTACATAAAACCCTAAACCTCTAGAACTATTTGCAATATTTAAACCTTTCTGGAAAGAAACTAACAAATAACAACACAATTACCTTATATATGGTAAATTTAAAATGCCTTATAAATAAAACATACAGGAGTTGAATGTATATGCAAAAAGATGTCAATGATTTGAAACTGGAAATTCCATTGTATTTTATTAATAGTATCTTGAATTCAATACATTCAAATTGAATTTAAATTTGAAAACTTAGACAAAATTCAAAATCCTGACTCACAGTTTTGATTTTAGCATCCTTTACAATATCTTACAACTTTCTATTTATAGTCATCATTAGTCATCTTGGAATCCTTAAAGATCAAGGATGCAACAAGCTTTGGATGACCAAGCTAAGAGACAAAACTCAGAGCCAAATAGGACAAAATAACAAGTGGACAGAATAACCACTTTTGCTACAATATATTCAAAGTATTTTTGTCCTTTGACCACCTGGTGATTGTAATTGCTTTAAATTTGTTTGGAGAAAATGATCTGGAATTTTTTTATCTTTGATCTTGTTGATGTAAGATCTTTTATCTTCCCCTATCTTATTCAAACAGTTGGGAGATATTGTCATCTATGGCTTTTCATACATTATTCTCTTCTCCTTGATCAACTGCTTGATACCTATCCTTCCATGTAGTGTACACTTCATCACTTGGCCAATCAAATCCATACTGGCACTTTCCTTCTCAATCTCTTCTTTCCAGAATTCAAAAAATTCTTTGGCTTTGTTAATAATGTTTATAGTTTGAACAAACAAAACCCTACTTTCCAAGGTAATGATCCTATGTGTCCTGGTGGTTATTTCTTCTTTTGTTTCCCTTAACCATAATGCCTCATTCTTTATATAACCACTCTTTTTGAATAGGTTGGGATACATCACATACCTATCCTTTGAAAATTCTCTCCTCAAGGTTTCTAATGTTTCTATGAGGGTGCTTCTTTTGATATCCATGTCTGCCATCAACTTTAGGCACTTGTAAGTACTGGTTAAAAAAATATCAACATTATTTTCTTCCTTTGATAGGGAATAAAATAATTTTAGATCAGCCCCTTTTACCTTCCATCTATTCATGATCAAGCCCCATTGATCTTTGTCTACATCATACTCACTCATTATGCTAATAATATTCTTTCCTAGCAAATAAAGAGTAGTAAGATTCACTTGCTTAGCACACCTCATGAGGTTGGAATATATTTTATTAGAGTTCCTTTGTTTAACTCATTCTTCTACTTCTTTATATGCTGAGGACTCTTCAAGAACTTTCTTACTGGCCTCTTCTAATCTTGTCCGTTAAGAAACCAATCTATCTCTTTCCAACTCCAAATCTGCTTGGGTAAGAGGACTTGATGGCATAGGAGAAGGGGCATAATTTATGAATGGGTTGGATGATGAGGGCTGGTAGGGATCTTGTGTAATCATCCTCTAAGGAACAAAATGTTCTGATTGCCTACCTTCCAAGATCAAAATTTTCTTATCTTTCTCAATATATTTTATTTTTTCCTCATTGTAAGCACCCAAAACTGTCTCAAAATTTTCACTCAAGCTTTTGAGTTCATTTTCTAATCTTTGGGATATACTTAACCCAAAATTAGCAGATTCTAAGGCTATATTTTTTGCTTCAACAACCATTGTTTTTTCAACTCTCCATACCAAAAGTCTACCTGAATGTTAAGCGTGAGTGTCTTCACCAGTTATCTTAGGGGTCCTTTTTCTTAATTTCCACATAACTAGGGTTGCATCATCTTCACTAAAATTTACTCCCTTTGAAGCTTTTTGTATTTCTACTTCGGTGGCATGAACAATCTTAGTCTCTTTCTAGATAACATAAAAAACAATAGCATCAACTATGTCCCATTCTGGAAGTATCAATACTCCGTCTTTCTTAACTAGCTCTCTGCCTTCTTCAGGAGTTATTTTTTCAAACATTGATAACATCTCCTATTTTACTTCATTTTCAATTTCCTCTTTATCTCTAGTAGGTTTTTCTTCTTTCTTTTGTTGGAATTTAATCTTTAATTCGTCAATATGAATTCTCCACAAAAATTAGAAAAATGCTCTTGCTCTAAAAAAAATTTCATAAGAAAGAAATTTATCAATTGCATGTTGTGTCAATAAATCCAACTCTTTACCAACATACTCTGCCTCTTTTAAGTTCAACTAAGCATTTTTTTTCTCTGCAGGCATCCATTCCTAAAATTCCTAGTCTGACATATATTTGCCCAGTATTTTCCATTTGTACTAATTGCTGAGCTATAGCTTGTTCATCCATGTGCATTGGAGTTTGGGAAGGAGAATAAATTTTTTCATGTTGTTCTTGTTGTGGCCCCTCTTCTACTTTTTTCCTTTTGGGGGATGACAATGTTTGAAAACTAGAATCTGGTGGCCTTTTCCCTTTTGGATCTATGGTCTTTTCACCTGTTGGAAAGATTATGTTGTATCCCCTCTATTGGTAAACTAAATATTTTCCTGGTGGAATATTTCTAGTAGGGAATACCCTACCAAGAATTTCTTTGGCCTTTTCTGGCTCTTTTTGCAAAATATTATCTCTTTTTTGGTTTAATGCCTACATAATCTCTTCATACATATCCATTAAAGACTCAATTTTCTTAGCCCATGGTTGAAACTCCTTTAAAGGGTCATACATTTTATCAAAATGTTGTATAAAATCAAGGCTCTTCTTATATGCCAACCATTTTTCTTTCTTTATCTTCTGGTTTATCAGGTCAAATTCATTTCTGATCACATCTTTAGGAAAGTGGAATTAATGATTGAACACTACACATTTTTTCTTTTCCCTGAACATATCTTTAATAAATGCTTTGTGATCAGCACAATTGGATATTGTAGCGGTCAAATTGTAAGGTTTCAAATAATCCTACAGGCATTTCCATCCCCCCTTGGTGATAATGAATTGATGAGAAATTGTCACCATACGAAAAATAGTTCCCTTTCCTCTTCCATTTAGTGCATCCTCCTACAAGCCTCCAATCTATCTTAGGACTTCTAGTAATCCTATC
The DNA here is from genome assembly GCA_018584345.1 of Thuja plicata. Classification (NCBI taxonomy): domain Eukaryota; kingdom Viridiplantae; phylum Streptophyta; class Pinopsida; order Cupressales; family Cupressaceae; genus Thuja; species Thuja plicata. Next base: position 223,174 of record MU223463.1, read on the forward strand.
TTAAGGGTCACTCTATAGGGTAATATGTTTGGAACTCCCCTGAAGCCATAGACCCTTAATATTGTTGATACTGGATAAGGGATAACATGACCCCAGTTATGTACTATCTTAAGTTCTTGGTCATATTCTTTGGGCCTCAAGAATTTTAATAGTGATTTAGGAATCCTAGGACCATCCTTCAGCAACAATGCCCTAAGTCTAGCAGAAAAATATATGTCAAAATTGATGTAACTTTCTTCTTTATTATCCCAAGTCATATCTGTACTTCATAATTATATAGGCATGTTTTCATCATCCTTAACTCTTATCAGTTCCATCTCCTTTTCAAAATAATCAGTAGCTTTATAAAAAAACACATGCATCAGCAGGGAGTACCATGAAAAAGGTCTGGTTACCTTCTTGTTCTTGACACCTATCAATCCTTCATGCATTAGGTCTACAATGTATGGAGAAAAAAAATATTATTTCTGGATGGGGATGCAAAATTTGGACCATCATGAACATATAGTGAATGGAAATTTCAATTTGTTCATCATCTCCACATACTTGGAAAAGAGCCCTATATACTGCATTAGCCTTTGGTGCAAAATAATCAAGTTTGAACGACTCTTTTGTATTAGGCCCTGCCAGAACCAAATCCCCAACTGTTGCAAAAAAATTCTTAAGGGGTCCTTCTCTGAAATAGTTTATTTGGGCTTGGTATACTTATTTCAATTGACCAAAGTAAATCTTATCCATAGAAGTATTTTGATCATTTAATTTGAAAACCTTTGTGATTTCTTCTATAGTCACCTTTATCATGATCTGCCCATTTTTATACCTGACCACTCTGGATATGCTGTCATATTTCCTAGATATGTGTACAAGCATGTCCATGTCCAGGAAAATTCTAGGAACTACCGACTTTCCTACGTCAAACTCCCACACATTACTATTTTGGGGACTGGCATTTCTCTAGCCAAAAAGTACCTTAAACAGAGCCAAACTAGTCATACCTATTCTGGCATCTTTAACAGATTGACCCAAATCATACAAAACTTCAAGTATTCTCAAATGTGGATCCTTTGGGACTAATTCCTTTGTTTTAGATGCATCATTAGTTGACATAGTCAACTATTGTTGCAAGTCATCATATACATTTCTATCTTTATAATTTACTTTTCTTGAGAATTCTCTTCTGGGCGGCATTGTGAATTCAGGTTTTCACAGTCTAACAATTGATAATTTCAATAATAAAGCCTTTATTTTATTGCACACCCTATTAATTCCTTCAAATTTCTTACGACCCAGAAATACTAGTATTAGAAAATTACCCATTCTGTAGAAAGCTTGAATATCTGGATGTGATCACTACAACCTTGTTCCTCTTTGCAATGCTTGTCAATTATGAAAAATGACTTGAGTGATCGATAAGATAGAAATCCCATCACTTTAAGCATTAAATTTTAACCAGGAAGAGACACACATTCTCCATTACTTCTCCCAAGTTCAAAGCTTGGCGTCCAACTGTTGAAAGTTGTTCCTTCTGTATTTTAAAAAAGAGTTGTCAATTTCACTGGTTTTTCCTCATATCGGATGGTCTACAACAAATCCTCTACAATTTTCATCTCCTCAGACATGTGGCATCACAACATGTTCCCTTGAAGAATATATCTCGATCATTTTTTATCTAAGGCTTTATTCCATGTGTTCGATCCTTCTTAACTCGACCGATCTTTACTTAACTTTACATTGCTATGGGGTCTCATCAACTTAGACACACATCATCATGACACTTTCCCTTGATAGTTAAAGATTAGCTACATTATACTAAATTCTTTATGCCAACCGTTGGATCTTCTTGATATTTATTGCCTTTAATCGCCTTTATAACCCGCGACCTTGATTTGTAGAGACATGTGACAACATGGCGCAATGCCTCACTGCTTAAAGCAACATCATCTTTGATCTAAGGCTTTGCGCCAGACATTATATTTTCATCAACTTAACCAATATTTACTTAGGTAGTTGTTTACAAATGACAGTTTTCAAAGTACATAGTGGGCATGTGTCATCACAATGTGTTCCCTTGAAGAATAAAAGTCTTTCATCTTACGATTCATGGTTAACGCCAACCATTAGATCTTCATGGAGATACCATTGATTTATCATATCCTTTATTAAATTGTTGGGCCCACTGATTTCCAGGTGTCATCACAACACTTTCCCTTGATGAGTAACTCAACAACGTCTTTGTCATGAGGCTTTACGACCACCCTAGGATTATATATAAATTATCATCTATTTAACTTTACCTTTATGATGACACTCTAGTGCACCTTGGACACGCATCACAATGGTTCTTTCCCTAGAAGCTAATCTTCATTCATATTTCATCCATAGGAAAAGCGCGGGCCATCAGATCAAGTTTGATCTACGGTGATCTCACAACTTGTATTTCAACTATGACTGAATAGGCCAGATACATGTGTCATCATGGCATGTTCCCTTCAAGAATAAAAGTCAATCATCTTCAACTTGAGGGAATGTGAGAACTGTAAGATTAAGAAAAACTTGCACGACACATGATAAAATGAATTAAAAGGCTCACGGGCTTATAAAATTTAGGGATTATTAATGCTTAAGACTTAGGATAAAATAAAAATGGCCCCATTCAAAAAGAATACATGGTTAAAAGATCACTTAAGTGGCTGAATAAAGTAACATAAAGATATAACCCACCAAGAAGGTTTAGGTTATTTTTTCAAATTCAAACAAATTATGACCCTAGACTTAGGGTTTCCATCATTTTAGGACCTGGGTGTGACACTTTACAAGGAATATTAGCATCATTCTGAATAAGATTTGACATTTTTGGCACGATGACTACTTGGGAATAATTTTTTTAGGGTAAGACCTCAAAACATGAAATACTACCAACAATATCAATATCTCCTACCAAATCAGGGTCGACGTAGCCATGTAAATTAGTACTAAAGCTCACAAAACATTAACATTATTTGGATGTAGCTATCAAGTATATGAGAATCCATTTTATTGATTTTCATGGATCAAATCTTAGATGAATCATATACCTACTAACAAGTCCTACAAAATGTGCAATATCAGGTCTAGTTCATACCATGACATATATTAAACTGCCTATAGTTGAAGCATAAGGTACCATGGAAATTTTTTATTCCTCCTCTTGTGTCTTTGGACACATCTCCTTAGTCAATTTGTAATGACTAGGCAAAGGTGTGCTTATAGATTTTACATTCTCCATGGATAATATTTAGAATACCTTTTCAACATATTTAACCTGAGATATAGTCAATTTTTTGTTTAGCCTCTCTCTGCAAATTTTCATACCAAGGATTTGTTTTCTACTCCGAAATCCTTCATAGAAAATTATTTTTCTAATTGTTTTTTTAACTTTGTTATGTGATCCATGTTAGACCACACTACAAGCATGTCATCAATATATAAAAATAAAATAATGTAGTTGTCATTATAAAACCTCTTAAAATAAATACAATGGTCAGAATTACACCTCCTAAGGTTGTGCTTATCCATAAAAAAATATCAAATTTTAAGTACCATTGCTGAGGTTATGGTTTCAAGCCATATAAACTCTTCATTAATCTACACACTAACTTCTCCTTACCTGTGACCTCAAATCCTTCGAGATCTTCCATATATATCTTCTCCTCCAAATTACCATGGAGAAAGGCAATTTTCACATCTAGTTGTTCTAAATGAAAATATTCAACAACCATGATTCTTAAAACAATAAGAATAGAATTCATCTTAATAATCAGAGAACAAATTTTAGAAAATTCAATGCCTTCCGTGAAAATTCCTTTAGAACTAACCTAGCTTCAAATATTTTCTTACCTCCATCTTCCTCTTTTAACCTATAAACCCATTTGTTTTTTAAAGACTTTTTACATGCAAACAACTTGCATAATTCCCAAGTCTGATTTTTCAACAAGGAATCCATTTCCTCTAACATTCCATCCTCCTTCTCAACCTTTGTATCCAACTACATAGATTCATTGTAACATTCTAGTTCACAAGCATTAGTCAATGGAATATAATACAAAGAGAGAGAGAACCTATTATGAGGTCTACTTATCCTTGAAGATTGTCTAACATTCACTGGATTTTGTGGTATTTTTTTTTGTTTTTGTTTTTATTACAGAGCATGAGGAACCATTGGAACATCATCTTTAAGAGTATCATCCAGCACTATATAATAATTTTCTTTCCTATCATGTTGCTGCAATTGGTCTTTGTAAACACTTTCTCATAAAATATGACATTCCCAATTATTACAATTTTATTATTCACAAAATCCAAAATTCTATAGCCTAACTGATCAATGAAATATCCAACAAATACACATTTCTTTTATTTATCTTCCATCTTGGTTGTATTTGTAGAATCTATATGTACAAATGCTTCACAAATGAAAAAATTATAAAACAATAACTCACCTTCTTACCTATCCATGCTTCCTCTATAATACCACAACCCAAGGAGTAGAGGGACCTCTATTAATTAAATAAACAGGAGTATTTACAACCTCTTCCCACATGTTTAAGGGTAACCCAACATGAAAACTCATACTCATTACACGTTAAATTATTGTCATATTCATGCATTCATCCACTAAGTTTTCTTGTGGAGTCCATAGAACTATTTTCTACATACGAATACCATTAGAGGAAAAATAATTTTCATATTATTTTCAGAAATATTCACCACCATTATCAAATCTGAGACAGTATAGTATTTTACCAGTCTCATTCTCTCCCGATGTTTTCCATTTTTAAAATGTTTTAAATACATCATATTTGTGCCTACAAAAAATAAATCCATACTTTCCTAGTTGCATCATCAATAAATGTAGCATAAAATAGAGAGTCACCAAGGAAATATACCTGAGTTGGTCTCCATACATCTATATGCACAAGCTTTAATTTCTCATCTTTCTTTTCCTTCCCACTCTTCAAAAAACTAACTCTCTTTTGTTTTCCATGCACACAACTCTTACATACATCCATATTGACACATTTTAGATCTGGTAAAATTTTCTTTAAATTAAGTAATATTTTACATTTTTCACTCATGTTCCCAAGTCTGTTGTGGCATAGTGATGTTTCAAAATCCACAATGGTTTTTTGATGTTCCTCTTGTTGAAGTGCAATAACTGTTCCTGAACATTGACTTTTGTCTACAATAAATAAAATAGAAGGAATAGTATGACATGTACAAAGATAGAAGGTCCCTACTTTCAAACCTTTTTCTAGCACTAAGGCTCCTTTTAAACCTTCTAATTTTTATCATTAAAAGTGACTGTGCAACATTCATCACGTAGGTGCACTACTGAAATTAAATTCCAACTCATCCTTGGAATATTCCTCACCTCATTTAGAAACCGATGATTCCTTTTCAACAACTTAATCTTAATTATTCCCTTCTCAACAATCTAGCATGGTTCATAATCTCCCAAACAAACTAACTGAAAATACCCTTGGACATAATCAAGAATATAAATTCTATGGGGTGTAGCATGAAATGAGGCCCCATAATCTAAAACCCATGAATCATCAACATTTCTAGGGAAAGAATCAAATAATTTTTTTCAGATTTATTAATTACCCCATTTGCCTCCTTATTTCCTTCTTGTTTGTCTCCTTCTTTATTCTTTCAAGGCTAGCAATATTTTTTCCTATTACCTTCTTTCCCATAGTACCAACAATCATTTAGTCCTCTAGATTGAGACCTCTTTCCCTTTGATTTTACTTGTGATTTACCATGACTTAAAGAATTATTTCATCTCTCCTTTGATCTACCTCTACATTCTGCATTCAAAATACTACCTGATGTGGATCCAATAGAGCTTTCCCTACGAATTTCCTCACTGAGAATAAAAGAAATAACATCATCAAATTTAAAATTATTTGAATTAGAAACAAAGTCACTAATAGCCATTACCAATCCATTCCATATTTTATGAAAATAACATAGAATCAAAAGAGCCCTAATTTATTCATCAAAATTGACATTTGTATATGGTAAAAAATGGTGGAAGAGATCAAGAAGTAGTATCAAGATAAGAATCTTCCCCACTTTGGCCCATATACCTCAATAATAAGGGGAGGGCCACCAAGGAAGGGATACCTCAAGAAAATACCATTGTTGAATCCTAGTTAGATTAGCACCACCTTAGTGATATAGGGGCACCAATACTAAGAAAGAAGATATTATTTCCTATGTGTCATGTATAGTTAACTATGAGGATAAAAAAATGCTAAACTAATGAAACAAGTTAAATATGAATTATAAGTCCTCAAATTGAATAAAAAAAATATCAAACCACCTTTAAATTCTTGGAATATGTGTTCTCAAAATAAATTCCTCAATTCTTCTCCTGAAACAACTGAAAAAATAAAACAAGACCAACTCTAGAATTAGAAACTTGATATCTCCAAAACCAAGAAATATTTATGGATCATAACTATGATGACCTAGAGGGTGGATGGTGACATGAATAAAATATACCTAGGACTAGGTTGACCTCGGCCTATTCCAAGACCAAAGAACTGAACTGGAACTCTGTGTCAGGCACTAAAAACTATCTGATCTAGAAACGGGGATTATATTTTTACTATCTGAAATAGGTGAACTGGTGCAGGAGCACCTTAGGGTCTTAGTTTGATCCTATTTGAAAATATGGATTGTAGGTGGTTCTAGCCAACAACCAATGAATAAGGACTAAGATAAATTCCCAAGGTATGTGTAAATAGGATTTGTTAAGTATTGTCTTTGGTTAAGTCAAAGAAGGTCCTAGACAAATAGTTTTGCAATAGGTGACTAGGAAATTCAAATTTGGTCAAACAATTACCAAGATCCCAAAATGAAGGCACAAATTTTATTTTATTGTTTTTACGTGATTTTAGATCCAATGGAATTATTATGGAACAATTTGAGAAAGTTAGAGTAGTTGTAACACAAAATTGCAAAAGTTGCTCATGACAACTTTGTAAAGTTGTCATGACAACATTTCCTAGAATGTTGCATTCAGAATTTAATGGGTCCAAATCCTGACCTTAGGGTATTATCAAATCGGGATGGACTATATAAGGTTACCCAAACCATAATTGAAGGTTTGGTTGTTAGGTTGTACAGGCTTACTTAGTGGAAGCACTATTTTTTATATATAGAGACTGGTTTTGAGCCATCATCAAAACTTAATGGATTAAGTGGTCTACTATAATTCTTTGAGGTGTTATTTCTTGCTATGTAATTAATATTTGTGAATTTTATTTGAGAATTTGGCACATTTCTTTTTCATTTTGTAAATTATTTAAGTTCTTCTGGTTCATTGTCCTTAACAGTGTTAACCATGTAAATATGACCCTTCTTTAGTTCCTGTGGTTGAATCTCAATGGACACTTGGAATAAAGAAGGGAACTCTTTACATAGTGTAAATATGTCTTTAGGGTTAATTTTATGTAGGGGAGATATTTATGCAAGTAGGCCCTAGGCGAGTACAGAGGTATCCAGTTAGGATTTTGCACACTTGCAGAGGTGAGAAACATTGTTTAATTAATTTGTTTGTGCCAATAATGAGTTAGAGAGTGTAGGGAAATGTGACAAGGTCATTTGTATGAAAGGAGAAGTGCAGAGGAGTCCATGAGAGCACATGGTGAGAGTAAAGAAGACATACTGGTCTACATGCCCTAGAAACTGTTAAAAATAGGGGTTTGCTGAAATTCTTATGTACGAACACTTTGGAGACCTAAGACCAATGGTTTTAGGAGGCCTAATTGGGCTAAAAAGGCTACAAGGTTTAGAAAATGGGAAAGTGCGAACTCGATGGGAAATATATGAAAGAACATATCAAAATGAGTCAAGATGGATTAAAGGTGAAGGGTAAATAGTGTGAAAACCTCTGTCTATTGCCATGAATAGTTTTGGAGCATTGTTACTTGAATTGAGCCTATGGATGCACAGTTGAATAGAAAAGGATTGAAGAGATTTGAAGTTGGTGGAGAGATTTAGTTGGAGTAGAGGAACCTTAGGAGTTTCCTCTAGTTAGGGTAGAGATAAGTACTCTTTTAAGGTCATAGGAAAGGCCTTGAGAAAAATAAGAAAGCTCTTGTGATTTAGATCTCCCCATCATGAATAGAAAAAAAACTTATTCTTGGATTTGTAATCTTCTTCCAAATTTTAATATAGGTCTGATTACTGAGAGGGTAGGGGTGAATCAATTATTTGGTTTTCATTTATGTCAACTAATTTACTTAGTGTTTTCAATATGTTACTAGATATTGTGTAAGTGAATAATGAGTTGCATTAGGTTTCTAAAGTTTCTATTCTTATGGAAGGTTTTATCATATGTGGTAATGTTAAATTTTCCATTGTGACTCTTGATATGGATAATTAAGCTGGTTATGGTTGATTGGACTCAAACTGAGTACTTTCTACAACAATTAGTGACATAGAGTAAGTGATTTGGATGTTATTTCAAATCGGTAAAGTATTTGGTGGAGTGGTCATAGGCTATTACTGTAAAAAAAAATTAAAGGTACTATGTTTACAAGTGCGACTCGTAATGTTAACTAGAGCTATGAGTTTAATTGACTAGAAGCATTGTTAAAGGAATGAATAGGAAAACAAGATGGAGTTCCTAAAAAAGCTATGAGATTTGAAGATTGTGGATGGAATTTGATGTGGAAAAAGGATCGGTGATGATTTTCATAAATTAGAAAGTCAATTCTGTAATTTGTGGGACTTACTTGGTAACACATTGATCGAGGTATACATTTGTGGAGGATTCTCAAAGAAGCTTCTTTTGGTCAAACAAGTTTTAAAAATGCCTCAACTACCAAGGTAAAGTCTATGATAAAGTCGACGTGGCTAGAGGAAAATATTTTATAAGTAACTAGAATCACTTTATCTTACCTAAGTTTATTTGGATCATTCATATCTCAGATCTAGGGTTTGTTTCAGGTTAGTGGAAGTGATTGTATTTAGTAGAATAGTTGAAGAAGAAAAAGAAGTTGATTGTAAATTACAGGACTAAGTGAAAGAGAAAGTGAAGGAATCATGTGCGATCAAGATAAGGAAGAATATATAGCATGAAGATAAATTTTAGAGCTTAAAAGGATTTGATTATATAGTGGTAGTGTAGTTTTCATAGATCATTTTATTTGTTTCTTTCTAATCATTGTAATAGTGAAATCCCCTAAAAGGGTAGATGCTAATAGATCTTTTTTGTAAATCCTCTAGCAAGGTGACACATTACCTTGTGTTTTATGTCCTCTGACAAGGATTCTCGTAATAGGGATAAGATCATAATAGGTCCAAAGGAAAATCCCTTAACCAGATAACACCTAACATTCTTTTGTAAACTTTTAATAGGGTAAGCTCCTATCAGGGTGTATTCCAGAAGAGTACAATTTCTGTGGGTATCAACTCACATCATGGTTTTTTCCATGTTGGGTTTCCACATGATAAATATGGTGTTTATATTGTGTGGTTTATTACTTATTGATGTATCCATAGAAATTTTAAATTATGTTAGAAGATATTGATTATTTTGGTGCAAAGAGTTTAAAGAAGTATACGTTGGTGAGTTTGTCAATTACTGATTCACTCCTCTCCTCTCAATAATCTGACATGTATTAATAATTGGAATCAAAGGTTTGGTCCCCTGATTGTGAAGAATTTTAAAAACTTTGTGAAAAGATCTGAAGATGTATAAGAAGGAAGGATATAATTTCTCTAAAGAAAAACTATCTACATGGGTAAGAAGGATGAAGCTGGATTTGTCTGGTATTGGAGAGAAAGTATTGGATCATGTTACATCCAACTATGTTCAACCTTCTGGAACCCTAACTCCTTATGAAATAAAATGAAAGTTGGAACATAAATTTGTAATGATAGAAATTGAAAGTGCTTTGGGTGATTTTGAGTTTGTATATATCAAGGAAATGGATAATGCTAAACATATGTGGGATAAGATAGCAACAAATCATGGTGGTGATGCTCATGTTCAGAAAGCTAAGGAATATAGTCTCAGAGGAAAGTATGATGAAATGAGAATGTAGGAAGGAAAAAATATTGGCCAATACAGAAAAAGTATAAAGTAAGTTGTCTCTGCTATCAAAGGACCTGGTGGTCAAATTGAAGAAGAAGATGTGGTAATAAAAATCTTGAGAACCCCTCTACCACAATATGTTACTAGATTCTCTGCTATACAAGAACTGAGATCTATCAATCCTGCTAATGTGACTCTATATTCTTTGGTTTCAAATCTTACTTCTTTTGAGTTAATTAATTTTGATAATAGTATTCCTAGTGTATAATTTTCTTTCAAAGCTTAACTAACCTTTGGTTCATCAAAGAAAGGAAAATAAGTCTCTAACCATTACGAAATGAATAATGACTATGATTCTATCTTAAATGAGGAAAGAGAACAAGAAGAGATGCATACACTGCTAAGAAGAAGATTACCTAGAGGAAAAGGAAAGTATGAAGGTAAAATTCCCTTAAAATGTTTTTCATGTAACAAAATTGGTCATATTGTATCTAGGTCATCTGACAATGATAGGAAGGATAAGTTCAAGAAATTTAGGAACTTCAAAGAAAATAGAAACAAAACATGTTATGTAGTAGAAGATGGAGTGACTGATGAAGAATATGATGGACAAGATGATGAGGAGGAGATAGTCTTTGTTGTAGTAAAAAAAGATCCTTCAACTGGTGTATATGGAGATAGTGAGGAGAAAACATTGATTTTAAGTATGAATTAGAGTGATGATTGGATAATAGCCAATGGATGTACACATCACGTGACCAGTGACAAACTAACATTTATTTTAATAGAAGAATGTGATGGTGGTGTAGTCAGATTTTGTAATTACTTGCCATGTGTAGTAAGAGGTAAAGGTTCAATGGCACTTATTGATACCACTAATTGTGATGATGTTTATTGGGCTAATGGATTAAAGTATAACTTGTTAAGTGTTGCTCGGTTGAATAAAGGTTTCATAGTTGAATTCTGTAATGGCATTTACAAGGTAAAAGGAACATCTAGAGATTTGATTTTTATTGGTAAATAGATTAGAGGTAACCTATTCTGATTGAACTCTACTAATAAACACTGCTTGTTTTCTAAAGTTGAAGACAACTGACTATGTCACATTAGATTTTGTCATGTTAATTTGTATAATATGGTAAAGGTCAGTAATCATAAATGTGTTAGAGGTTTTCCTACTTTGGCTAAGCCTGAATATGGTATGTGTAAAGAGTGCGAGTTGGGAAAGCTAATAAAGTCTAGCATTACAAGTAAAGTCTATTCATCTAAGAACATTCTTGACTTAGTTCACACTAGCTTGTGTGGACTGATGAGAACAAAGAGCTACTATGGGGATAAGTACTTTATCTTTTTTGTTGATGATTACTCAAGAATGATGTCTCTTATGTTTTTAAAGGACAAATCAGATGCATTCGACATGTTTAAGGTGTATAAAGGAAGAGTTGAAAAAAGAAACAAGTAAATCACTCAAGTGTCTTAGATCTGATAGAGGAGGAGAGTTCGCTTCACATGAGTTCACAATATTTTGTGAAGAATATTGAATCAAGAGATGAATTTTGACACCAAGAACACCACAACAAAATGGAATTGCTAAGAGAAGGAACTGATCAATAATTGATTGTTCAGGAATACATTTGATACAAAAGGGAGTGGCTTAAACTATTTAGAGATAATTTTTAAGAACCACTATTTACACTTTGAACCGCTCGTACAACTTTAAAAAGGTAAAAACAAAACACTTTATGAGTTGTAGTCTTGTCATACTCCTAGTGTCAATAACTTCAAAAAATTGGAAGCAAATGTTATATAAAGAAGGATGATCAAAATAGTAAATTTTATTCTAAGAGTGGTGAAGGAATATTTCTTAGCTATTCTATAAGAAGCAAAGAATATAAGTGTTTGATCAAGTGTACTAACAAGATGATTGAAAGTGAAAATGTTAGAATTGAAAAATTTTCTGAAAAGAATGACAAAGATAGCAAGAAGGAAGCAAAACATGATGAGAGGTTTGTTTATGTTCAACCAGTGGAGCTAGAGAGAACACCACAAGTGATTGAAGTGATGAATAAAGAAGAACTGGTGAATAATAATAAAGGTAACCAAAGGACAAAATTGGTAATCCCAAGGTATGCAAAACATTATCATACATAAGATCATGTTATTGGATATAAAAATGCTAGAGTGATGACAAGGAAAAAGGTAAGAGAAAATACTTGTATGATATCTAAATTACAACCTATAACTATTAAACATGATTTCAACAATGATGATTGGGTTCTGGATGTGAAGGAATAATTAGATCAAATAGAGAATAATATTAGTTCAAATTTAGTACCCATACCTACTAACAAGAATTTTATAGGTACTAAATGGATTTTAAGGAATAAACTGAATGAGAAAGGAGAAGTGATTAGAAACAAGGCAAGGCTAGTTTGCAAAGGGTATGCACAAGAAGGACTAGACTATGGTGAGACTTTTGCACCTATTTCCAGACTTGAAGGTATAAGGATATTATTAGCATATGCTTCTTATAAAGGATTTAATGTATACCCAATGGATGTAAAAACTTCTTTTCTGGATGGTGTGTTAGAAGAGGAAGTATGCATTGAACGACCTACATAATTTAGAAATGAGAAAGGTAAAGACATGTATGTAAATTGCATAAAGCATTGTAGGGATTGAAGTAAGCTCTAAGAGAATGGTATGAAAGGTTTCATACATATCTTATTAACATTAGTTTTACAAGAACTAGTTACAATAGCAATGTATATCTAAAATTTGAAAGTGAAGATATAACATTGATTGCTGAAATTTTTGTTAATGACATAATATTTAGTGGAAATGAAGCATTGAGCAGGTCATTTGCAGAAGAAATGAGGAAGGAATTTGAAATTTTTTTCATAGGAGAAATAAAATTCTTTGTTTAGAAGCAGATTCTAAAAAAATTTGGCATGAAAGATTCAAAACCTATGGGAACACTTATGGTCACAAGCTACAAATTATTGAAGGAGGATAAATCAAAAGAGTTAAATGAAACTTTATATAAATCAATGATCGGTAAACTATAGTATGTTATGCAAAGTACACTAGATATTACACATTTTTTTGGTATTGTTTCAAGGTTTTTATCAAATCCAAAGGACTCACATTTGGTTACAACTTAGAGGTTCTTCAGATATCTCAAAGGAATGGAAGATTATGGCTTATGGTATGGTAAAGATGGAAATTTTTGTTTAATATATTTATTGATGCAGATAGGGAAGGAAATGTTGATGATAGAAAAAGAACAAGTGGTGGAGCATTCTTTCTTGGTGAAAGTTTAGTCTCCTAGACTAGTAAGAAGAAGAATTGTAACTCTCAATCTGCTGCAGAGGCAGAGTGTATTATTGCTTCTCTTAACTATCAGAGAGAGGTATGGATAAAATAGATTCTTAAATTAATTAATGAAAAGGTCACATAAATATTTGTTATCTATTGTGATAACACTAGTGCAATAAATATTTATAGGAATCTAGTGATGCACTCGAGGAGAAAACACATTGCAACAAAATATCACTTTCTAAGAGAGAAAGTATGAGAGGAGGTAAGGCTTGATTATGTGTCTACTAAAGAACAAGTTGATATATTCACCAAGCCTCTACCAAAAGATACCTTTTAATGAGAGGAACGGAAGATAGAATGAAAAAATATAAGTAAATAGAGATTATCACAATGCATACAAATTATATCTAGATATTAAAGAAAATTTAACAATAAATAAACCTATATATAAATGCATACCATGTAACCAAAATAAAGTGGATACAAAGTAGATGTAAATATGTGAGTGGTAAGGAAAATATAACTATCCAATTAAAAATCATGCAAGGGAGAATTTATGATGCATACAAAGTAGATTAAGATAGAAAGAAAATCTAACACCAAAATTAGAATAAAAATATTATTAGTCAGGTTCACCAAAATATAATGGCAGAAATGGTAATCAATGGTAGACTCCCACTTTCACACATACATAGGAAGGGGCCCTAAAATGTGAACCCTTTGGAATAAATCTAATTAGCATAACCCAATTAGATGAAGGGATGCCAATACATGATCTATTCTAAAAGGATGTGTGACTATAGAGCCCTTTCTATCAAAGGATAGGAGTGTAGTATGAGAAATTATAATGTATATGAAAGTAAACACTCATGCAATGATGAAAAACAAGATATCAGATCTAGTGTATAAAATTAAGTGTTATAGCTCGTAACAAGGATGAAGAAGTACTCACCTTGAGGGCTAGTAGAGGAAGAAAATTCAATTATACAAAACCATGTCAGACCGTGTTAGATCTGGAAATTATTTTGGATCTAGAGCTAAGTAGAAAAAATATGCCAACTATGAAAATATCAACATTATAGCAACATGTCGACTTTATGTGTACAGGTCAAATTTTTGGGTATAGGCTGTAACATGCTGGTCCTATAACTAAGAGGGCTAGAATTGAAAGTCTTAGAACTGTGACTCATATTGCATCCTAATATTTACAAATCTATCTGAACCTCTGTGAATCTACACCTGCACACAACAAATGGGAAACTATTGGGGGAAAGAGGTTTTCCTTTGTCAAGCCCCTTTATAGGAATTAACCTTGAAATGAAATAAGTAGAGTATGTGAAAAAAGATAAATGTAAATGTTCACCTTGTTTGTCAAACCCTCTTGGATGGATACAGATTCACTAAATGCATAAAGATGTAAAATTTCATGAATGAATGTGGTTGAACCATAAATTTTGATAATTTAGAAGTCCCAGTCCATTATCAAGTAGCATGTTTATCCATACTAAAAAATATCAAAGAAAGGAAGATTTATGACACAAATAAATAGAACTAACGAATCAAAGCCTTCATAAAATGCTAGAATTTAGACTTGCTACAAAGATGATTTTGACAGAGGATAAACATGGTCGAACCTCAAATATCTAAAAATGACCCAGTTCGGGAAATCAAATTTCATATCTCGAGAAGAAATATTAGATTTCACAAGGATTTTTGGATTTTCAACCAAAGCCAAATCCGAAAGTTAGGTAGTTATTTTTTAGTTAGTTATTTGTTTTTTTAAAATAATTTGTAATAAGGGTTGTGTCTTTTCACCTTAAAATGGTGTGAAATCCACACACACACACACACACACACATACATAATGTAAAATGTAAAGAAAATATACTATAATACAATTTCACATATTTGGATAGTTTTGGATCAACAACTATAACATGGACTTGGATGTACTATTTGTTGGAAATATAATAATGGGAAAGAAAGATACTGAGAGGGGCGGGGTGAATCAGATCTTCAAATTTAAACACTTAAAACAAACTGATCCACATTCATACATATATGAATCTAATGTAATATCAAATAGAATCAACACCATGAAATAAATAAATCATAACAAAAGAACTTGGTAACATAGAAACCCAAATAGGTAAAATTGGGGTGGGGATGACACCCAAAAAATTCTTCACTACTGTAATAATAAAGTGTGCTTGTTAGGGATACAAAAGTTGATTACAAAATGCAATCTACCCTATTAAAGGTCTTCCTAGTTAAGAGCTAAAGATCATTACAATCTACCCTGTGAAAGGATTTCAACTTACAATAAAGTAAGCACTCTTTTAGGAGATTTAGAAAGGTCTTCTAGAACCACTCTGTTAAGAGATTTTTACCTGATACAATAATTAGAATGTTTCAAGTATTGATCCTTTGATATGCACTCAGATGCTGATGACAGATCTCCTCTTTCCAGTACCTTCTGTGATCTCACAATCTGTTATGTCATTTCTCTGTTGTTCACTGTGTTGTCACTCTGCTTGATCTCTGCTTCTTAAAAAAATAACCCTCTGTGCATTTTACTTGAAAATGCAGTCACCACTTCTCTCCACACACTTACAAAATAGGGTTTAGAAGAAATCTTATACATCTATTCAAGTCTGATAGTAAGATCTAGATCAATGATCAAGATCTAATACCCATACCTCCAAGGTATTACAATTAATGATTACAATAGGTCATGCATAGGATAAAACAATTAAATGCATAACTAACTCCATAGGAAAATATTAAATGCATACATAGGTTGGCACAAAAAGATTATACAGGTCAACCTAAACACTTATCGTCAAAGTTTGAGTCATTCCAGACATGTATACAAAAATTGTTCTACTCGACACTTAACATCTTTGTCACTCGGCACTAAGTATCCTACTCAGCTCGGCATGATATAACTCGGAAACCTGAATACTGCTCTGTAATGTTGCTTGGACTTGCATAGTTTTAGCTCGGTCATAGTGATAGCCAACTAAAAATGCCTAAGTAAATTACTAAATGTTGGTCAGTAATCATCAACAAAACTTAGAGATTAACAATCTCCCCCTTTGAGATCAGAGGAGGGTTTTTCCCATGTGACATAGTAGTTTGGAAGTTTTTTAGACTGGTAATAGACATACAGGGGAGCAGTCATATGGCTATGAGGGAGTCTGTTTGATGGGCTTTTATGGTCATGAATGGGGTTTCCAAAAGTCTCATTCTTTCTAGAGCTATAGATGGTGGTGGATCTTCTCCTGGGGTGAGTTCACAGGTGAAGGAGACATTTTATGTTTGAGAGAGCTCAAAGTTGAATAAAGTTAATGGTTTCCTTCTACATAGCAAGGATCAGCCTATGCTGGTTATCCCTCCAGAGGTAGCAATGGAAGATGTGGACTATTTGGCCAAACATGCATTGATATGCAAGTTTCTTGGTATCTGGATTTTCCTATCGGCTCTGGAAGCCTGGGTTCGCCATTCTTGGCAGGTGGAAGGTGATATGGATATTATGCTGGTTGGTAATAGCTACTTTTTGGTGGCTTTCTCTTGCATGTTAGATCGGGACCAGATCTTTGAGGGAGGCCCATATTTTTATGACCGTGTAGGATTTTTTGACAAACCCTAGCATACAGGGTTCAATTCTTCTGAGGATCTCCGTTTGAGGGTTCCTGTTTGGGTCCGCCTGTCGTGGCTTCCTTTGGAGTTCTAGCACGAGGATATCCTTTGATAGATTTCTACTTTTCTTGGGAAGCCACCTGCTATAGCACATCAATCACTGGATAAAAAGGTTATTTATTATGCCTGTAGTTGTGTTGAAATTGATTTAAATAATCTTTTGCTAGATTCTTTGGAAATTTGACTAGGCTCTTCTTCTTGGATTCAGCGGCTAGAATATGAATCCCTTCCCTTCCGATGCCACATTTGTCATGAGTATGGTCATTTTCAATGCCAATTCCCTCAAGCCTCTAAAGGCAATGGTACTCTTAGTGGGTTCTTAGGCCCAAGGATGGCTATTGATGGTAAGGGGAATGGTCAAATTGTTAGTACTAGAAAAGGGAAAGTTTAGACTATAGTACTAGTAAAGGGAAAGCTCAGATGAATAATTCAAGTCAGTGGAAAGGGCCAACAAATACTAATGGTTCTGATAAGGATGGTTTAATCCATTTTCACAACAACGCTAAGGGAAGGGGTCAGAAGTGACCTCATCTAGATTAGCAAGTGGACTCAGGGTTCAATCTATTTGAGGTGCTAGACAACATGGTCATAGAAGAAGGCATTCCTACAGATGCTCAATGTTGGGTTACTAGCTCAGATGGGAGGATTTCTATTCTTAGTGGCAATGAGGATGTTGTAGTTTAGCAGAAGCTGGAGACCCCTATTGGCCCTGAGTCTGGTGCCCTTGTGGTTTCTCGTTCTCCACAAGAAAAGGATATTCTTCTGGAAGATTTGGTCAATGATGTGTTTGCCTCTAGTAAAGGAAAGGGATTTTCTCTTTCTTTGGGACTAATGCAAAGACTATTTAAGAAAGTCTCTTTTGCTACTCCCTCAAGAGTTGGACGAAAGTAGGATTAGGAAAAAAATAAACTTACAGGAGTTTTACTGGTAGAGTCTAGGGTTGTAAAGACCATGGATGAAAATTTCCCCAACTCTACTCAATGATTATCTCTCATGGAATGTGAGGGGGTTGAATAGCATCCCCAGACAAAAATCTATTCATGAGATGGTGGCTGATCATACTCCAGATATCCTTTGTATCCAGGAGACCAAGCGTTCAGTGGATTCCATGTTTAGATGTGCTCCTAATATTTGGTTTATGGGGAAATGTTAGTGTGTTGGTGCTTTGGGGAGCTCTGGTGGTCTTTCCATTTTTTGGGATCCTAGG
Source organism: Thuja plicata (assembly GCA_018584345.1). Lineage (NCBI taxonomy): Eukaryota > Viridiplantae > Streptophyta > Pinopsida > Cupressales > Cupressaceae > Thuja > Thuja plicata. The sequence goes on from MU223463.1 coordinate 241,497, forward strand.
AAAGTTATGCCTCTCTCCTGGATCTCTTGTCACTCGGCTCTCTCAATGGTGGGCTCTTCTCTAGAAATTGGAAAGATGATTCTTGTTACTAATGTGTATGCCCCTATTGTTCTCCCTTGCAAGATTAAGCTCTAGGAACATATTAGGCATGTTAGAAGTTGTCACCCATTCTTTCCTTGGATTGTAGCTATGGATTTCAACTCTCCCATTAGTTTGGAGGAGAAGCGGGGTGGGCTGGCTCGCTTGGGTCCTTCTTCTGAGCTTCTTTGGGAAAATATGGATCTTTTACATATCTCTAATGTTAGACCTCTTAATGGGCTCTTTACATGGAACAATAGAAGGGTTGGAGATGATTCCATCTTGGAATGCTTGGACAGGTTCCTAGTTTCCTACTTTTGGAATTGTGGCTCTCTTTCTCTCTCTTATGAAATTATTGATTGGAGAGGCTCTAACCTATGGCCTATTAAGCTCATGACTAATTATGTTGCCACCCCCAAGAAGCCTCCCTTCAATTTCTAGGTGATGTGGCTTCGAGATTCTTCTCTCCATGATTTAATGGCTCACTGGTGGAGATAGTGTGGCCCTGCCTATGACACTGTTGTGTTCTCCTTCTCTAAACAATTATAGTATGTCAAAAGGATGTTGAAGAATTGGAACAAGAATTGTTTTGGTAATCTCCATATCATGAAGAAGAGGGCTCAGGATCATCTAGATGTTATTACTAGATAGATTTAGGATATGGGTTTTTCTGAAGCTCTTGGCATAGCAGAATCCCAAGCTTCTAGTGATTTAGCAGAGAGGGATCTTAGAGAAAAAAAATTATTGGAAACAGAAGGATCGAGTTGACTGGCTTCAAGAAGGGGACAAGAACACCACATTTTTCCATAAATCTGTGCAGGCACGACGTAATAGGAGTTACATTTCTTCTCTTGTCACTTCTGATGGGATGCATCTGACCTCTTCTCAAGCTGTGTCAAGGGAAGTTATTCAGTTTTATTCTGCTCTCTTTTCAAATGACTTGCCTCAAGCGATGATTGAGGAGAATACAATCTTGTCTTGTATTCCCTCTGTTGTGATCGGGGAGATGAATGAATCTCTTATACAACTGATTTGTATGTCTGAATTGGAGGAGGTGGTCTTTAGCTTGTGTAAGGGCAAAGCTCCAGGGCCTCATGGCTTCCCTATTCAATTCTTCCATGAATTTTGGGATATTATCAATCAAGACCTTTCGGATGTGGTTTAGGAGTCCTATTCCAACAAAGCTATGCTCTAGGCTTTGAATGCTACTTTCCTAGTCCTTATGCTGAAGAAGGAAGAGGCTAATCAGCTAGACTTATTTTGGCCCATTGGTCTATGTAATGTGGTCTATAAAATCATTACTAAGCTCCTTGCGGAGAGGCTTAAAGTTTGGCTTCCTATGGTTATCTCTGAGGAATAAGGGGGTTTTTTGGTTGGAAAACAAATTTTGGATGGGGTGGTTATTGATTCTAAATCCATTCACTCTATGTGTACTTCTAGAGAGTGTTCCATGTTCATCAAGCTCGATATGGCTAAGGCTTATGCCATAGTCAATTAGGGTTTCTTGCTGAAAGTTCTTCTAGCTTTTGGCTTCAGTCAGGAATGGATTAGCTAGGTTTGGAGCTGTGTTACTACTCCCAACTTCTCAATCCTTCTTAATGGTGAACCATCTAAGTTATTTGGGTCCTCTAGGGGTCTATGCCAAGGAAATCCTCTTTCTCCTTATTTTTTTATCATTATGGCTGAGGGACTTGGTAGACTTATCAATTCTCATGTATCCCAAAATCTGATTCAGGGCTGGTGATGGGGAAATGGTATACCCACTCTTTCCCACCTCTAATTTGTTGATAATATGGCCCTTGCTAGGAGAGATCAAATTTGGGAAGCTGAAGCCTTTTGGATCATTTTGGATACTTATTTGGCTACCTCAGGTTAGAAAATCAATGACCACAACTCCTCTATTTTTTTCTTCAACACTCCTAAGTCTAATCAGCGGAGGATTGCTAATATCTTGAGATTTTAGATTGATTCTCTCCCTCTGACTTACTTGGGTGTCCCTATTGTGGTGGGAAGACAGCCCAAGATTTTTTGGTAGAGCTTGCTCGACAAGCTTTGACAAAAAGTCAATCATTGGACTCATAGGTGGCTCTCTACTACTGGCAGGGTGACTCTCCTACAATTTGTGATTTAGGCCCTTCCTATATACATAAGCATGGTTTAGGGTGCCCCAACATATTTTCTTAAGGAATTTGATTCTCTTTCTCACCAATTTCTTTGGAGTGGAAATTTGAAAAAATCTAAATGGAGCCTCATCAATTGGGATACTATCTGTAGGCCAAAAAAGGAAGGAGGCCTCAGCCTTTGTTCTACTATCTTGTGAATTCAAGCTCTTCCTACCAAGCTCTATTAGCATTGGTGCTCTAGTCACTCTCAGCTTTGGGCCCGTATCCTGTCACACAAGTATTTACCTAGTGTTGAACCTTCAGATGTTTCTAGGTTTCCACTTGAGGGAAGAAGCTCTATGGTGTGGAATACCCTCAAGATTGGTGCTCACCTAGTGAAGAGAAGTCTTAATTGGATCTATAATAGAGGCACTAAGGCTCTATTTTGGAGTGATTCCTGGAATGGGCATCCTCCTCTCTTGTCCTCTCATCCACACTTACAACCTCTTTGTGATTTTTTCCTTTCTGTTGGATGGAATAAGGTGGCTCATAATCTGGGCCTTGCTGTTGGTTACAAATGCAAGAATTCTTCTGATTGGCCATCGGGTGGCTCTCTAGAGGATCGGTTGGAGCTTTCTCAAATCTTGACTTCTAGGGAGTGTAGCTCTCTACAGTAACCTGATGTTTTGGCTTGGGGAGGTGATTCTTCTCAAAAGTATTATGTTTCTTCAAGGTACCTTGCATTGACTAAGAAACTATTTGGTGAGGTGGAGGTTTCTTGGTGGAAGAAAGGTTGGAATAGTTTTTCTTGGCCTAAGTGTAACTTTTTCCTCTAGATTCTGGTTTACAATCATTTTCTTACTTGGGAGAATCTTTGTAAGAGAGGCTTTTAGGGGCCCTCCATCTATGTCTTATGCTGCAATAGTGAAGAGACTATTTCCCACCTTTTTTCGAGTGCTCCTTTGTCAAGCAGATTTGGCACTTCTGGTGGAGTGTGTGGGGATGCTCACGGTGGCATATTTCTTCCTTGTCTAAGTTCTTGGACTGTCCAGGCCATCCCCCTTCAAAGACCTCTTTTCTTCAGGTTGCTTGGACTATTAGCCCTTCCTTTATTTTATGGCATGTTTGGCTTGAGAGAAATAGGAGGATATTTCATGAGGTACAGTTGGGGATCAAGCACCTGTGGGGGAAATTTTTTCACTCCCTTCATGAAACACTCCTGGAAAAATGTGACTTTTGTGGAGGTTTGGACCCTGGAGATGCTGGTATTTACTCATGCCTTTCCTTTCCTCTTTAGGACGGTGCCCCCTCTCTACCCCATAGACATGTTGGGAATAGATCTAGGCAACGCTCTCAACATGTTAATCATGAGGGGCATTGGACTCCTCCCTAGTCTGGAGTTCTTAAAATCAACACTGATGGTTCTTCTAGGGGAAATCCTAGATCGGCTAGCATTGGGGGAGTTGGGCATGATAGCTCTGGTGATGTTTAGTTTCTATTCTCTATCTACAAGGGTTACCATACAAATAACCTCATGGAAGCCCTTGCTATCTTGGTTGTAGTGGAACAGTGTTGTCAACATGGCTGGAGAAGAATTACCTATGAGACAGACTCACAGGTGGTAGTGAAATTATTGAATAGACGGAACCTTATGGATGTGGATTGGCATTTGGCTCTGGTTATTCAATAGATCATTCAGTTATGCAATTCTCTAGAATCTGTGTCTTTTATGCATATCCCTCAGGAGTGGAACGGTGTGGCTAATTTCTTGGCTAAATGGGCTTCCAAGCACGCACTGGATTGGAATATTGTTGATTATAGGATGCTTCCCCCTAATTTATCTCATAAGCTGGCTCAACTTGTTGACTAGGATAAAGCTCTTTAGTGCTCTTTGTTTCCTCTATTGTTCTGTACTCTTTGGTATTGAATAAATTGTTTACCCCTCTTTTGGTAAAAAAAAAAATCTCCCCCTTTGATATTAGTGGCAAAAACACACTTATCATTTCTTCATTTCATTCCATCAAAATGTTGCCTAAGTATACCAAGTACTCCCCCTAGGAATATACTCAGAATTATACATACAAAAAAGTTACATAAAATACATGCCTTCAAAATATATACAAATGTACCTGTTCTGTACTGATTTATCATACTGTATCCTTACCAACTTCCTTACCAACTTCCTCCTTGTTTTTGTCACTGATTTCAGGTGGGGTTAAGTTGTACTTATCCAAAAAAAATTTATGAAGCTGTAGGGTGGATGCAAATGTAGTGTCCCAACTTTCGTTGGAAACCTTCATAACTTCCAATTTTATCTCTAGCTCGGCAGCTAGACTCACTAAACTTTCTGCAGTTGAGAGATTTGCATTTCTCTGTGACAATTCTTTTGCAACAGAAAGTTCCTTTTGTATTACCTCCAAGTAAGGCAACAAACTTGTCTAAATGGTGATCAATTTGGGGCTAATTTGACCATCTTCTGCCATAAGCTCAGCTATTCTGTGTTGTGCATTGATCAACTTAGTATAATGTAAAGAGCTAGAGGTAGCATCCTTACTCAAAGTATTGCTAACTGTAGCTTCTCAACAAGCTGTAGATTATCCTTTGTGAATAATTCAACATCACATATTTTCCTGTACAAAGAATAAACATTTGTTGTAACTTTCTCCAAAATCTCTACAAGAGTAGAAAGTTCAACATGTTTTGTTGCAATCTCTTTTGAGATTTTCTCCAGAACTTTCTCTCGAATCTCCTCTCAAACCATTGTAGAAGTTTTTCATTGCTATTTATGTCATCATCAGTTACCTTCTATACAATGTGAACTAACTAATCAATAATTGGAGCTTGAGGCATTTCATCTTCTAAGTCAAAAGCCTTTGCAAATATATCCTTGATGTCATGCAACACTTGCTTTTTCTTATGTTCTATTTTCATTTCTTCGTGTCTCTTCTTCCTCTTAAACAATTCTTGAATAGTCCCTATTTGTTCAAAAGAAAATTCATTGGGATCCCATTGTGGAATCACAATTACCTCATCTAATGTGACATCGAGAATTTGAGACTTCTTCTTCATAACTTTCCTCCTCTTCAATTCTGGTGAGGTGATGCTTGGCTCCATTTTATCAATACCTTTTCCTGTGATAGTATCAATATCCATTGCCTCTTTCAATTCTATCAAGATTGTTTGTTGATCAGGCATACTTCCAGGTTTAGGACCTGTGGGAGTGGATGATGCAGAGTGTGGTAGATCAACCAACACTTGTAGCGCCTCTTGTTCCTTAGGCTTGTCAACATTATCCGTCATCACTACACCACTATCTAAAATTGTTTTGACAACCTTTAAAATAGGTGGATTTTGTGAAGTTACCTCTTGTGCATATATTTTATTTTTCTCTTCACCTATCTGATAATTGATTACTTCAATTATCTCATCAATTTTATCTTCAGATGCAATGGTCTTTCCTCCTTTAGTCTCAGTTTCCCTAACAGGAGAATCAGTGTTTGTTCCACTCGGCATATCCTGTTCCTCGACATTCAAATTTCTGGAATCATCAATTATGTAATCAATTGGACTGTCTACAGTCAGATCAACAATTTTTTTTGAGTCTAATGCATCTTTAGTCTTTTCAGTAGCAATTTGATCTCGAGTCATCTGTGGCTCAAGGGTAATCTCCACTTCTTTTGCCTTTTGATCAGATACACCTTCATTAGATTTCTTGTCTTTTGGAACTATTAGTCCAAGGATTTCCTTCCAAATCCTTATACTCTGCTGTACTAATCCTTCAATATAATTTTTTAAAACAATATAACCTATAAGCTTAGGAAAAAACCTATTCTTATATTCTTCAATGAAATTTTTTCTCTATTTTGATGTCAACTCAGGTATCACTTTGGCTAAAGTACCTTCCCTGATCTATCTCTCTGTAGTAAGTGCAAATTCCCATTTGCTTGACAGAAACTCATATAGTTCATTCATCACATGGTTTCCTATCTCTGTAGGAGTTAACTTAAAAGTACTCATCATATCTAAGAGCGCTTCCTGAACTTTATGCTTGTCTCCAATACTCATTTTTTCATACTTAATTAATTTGAAAGTAGCTAACCTTGCCGCGTTTCTCAAATTGTCACATACCTCATCAATATTAGTTGGTTTCTTGAATTGTGCTATAGGTATGTTGCTAGGTTCATCAATCTTAGTCTTTTCATCATCACTATCTATCTCCAAGTGTAGTTTCCTCCTTGGTCTCTTTATTGGTTTACCCGGCCCAGCCTTAGGAGCAATTTTAGCTTTCTTTCCAGAAATGCTTTCTCCAACCTTCTTCTTTCCATACACTTTTTTTTTTACTACTGGAGAAGTAACATCAGATGCTCTAGTCCTCACACGATTAACTACAAGAGGTGTAACCTTAGGTTTAGCTTTACTCGGCTTGGTTACTATGACAATTGCTGGTTTCTTACCCTTAGCTTTCTCAGTGATCTCCTCAGATTCACTGAATTCCTCTTCTGTAGATATATCTTCTCCTTGTCTAGTGGATAGGCCTAAAGGTGCATCCTCAGGTTCTTCATCACTATTCAAACCAACCATTTTCTTTATATTTTCACAATCTTCTTCCTTTTTCTCTCCATGGTTCCCTCCTTTAAACTTCTTGAAATTTTTACTTTTGTTTCATCAAAATTACAAAAATTTTCTACTGTTGTATCAATTGCCTTGGCTAGGAGTGAAATGATGGCTGCTGATCTTTCATCAATGTTAATTTCATAGGGAAATGGTTCTAAACATGTTACCCTAGGTGTCATAGCCTGGATATATGTGTTATCCATATCAACTAGAAAACAAATTTCTTCATAGTGCTTCTCCACTAGTGATCTAGGAATCCTAGTCCTTAATCTTGTTCTCTTTTTAAATTCCACAAAATAGCTCCCTATAATGCTATTGAAATTACTTCCTAATTTCTCAATGCATTCACTTATCTGAATTGTAATGGGTCTATCCCTTTTCCAAACAATATCTCCTAATGTAGGAAATATATCCTGAATGTAGAAAAATATGCATACTAGTAAGGAACCAAACTTACATGATGAGCTCTTAGATTTTCTTGTTGATGCTAGGTTCTCAGCTAGTTGTGTTTACTATAGCTCGGCAAGTTCATATGTATGATTCTTATTAACAATCTTCCATGCCTGGTCAACGGCTGTAAAAGGAACACTATCCAGTCGACTCAACTAATAGAACTTATGTGCGATTAGTCTTACTCAAAAATCAAGTTCTAGGTATTTAATTGTATAGATATTCATACCTCTGTTGTTCCATATGGCTCCAGTGTTCAGTGTAATTTCCTCTTTGTTGTTATCTCTCATTTTCTGTTTTCTATTCACAATAGGATATCTAGTCACTTGATGAATCATCTTTTTAGTTATCTTGACTGGTCTATTGTCTAACCATATACACATATCATGAACTTAGCTAAGAATAACCTTAATCCATTTGTCTTTGAAACCTTTTGGAAAATCTAGGGCATGAGTTAACCCTTTGTCGGCTAAATGTTTGAATTCTCCCTTCAAAATTCCATCAATACACAATTTGTTGTAGGAGTTTCTCAATTCACTATCACCTACTTCACCAATTTTAACCATGTAACAAGATGTTACATCATGGATCATGAGTACCTTTGGTGGAATGGATGAGAGAGCTCTAGTCAGATCACTCTGAATCACACTTTTAGGAATGGCTCAAAAGTTGAGAGGTGCACATTCATCACTCTGTACTAACTGAATTTGATCTTATTTTCCCCCATACTTTTGACTGGTACAGAAGAGCTTGCAGCCATAATCTTGAAATTAGGGTTCAAAAAATGAAGAACAGAGTACCTCAACAAGTAGCACTTCATACTATTCACCTTAGGATTGTCGATGGAACGCTGATGAAATCTTTGATGCTAACTTCATTAAGATAAATTTTTCAACTACTTCAATTGCTCTGTAAATAGTGAAAATTGCAAGCTAAAAATGAAGAATAAACTGTTCATCCTTTATAGATTTTTAAAGGTTAAGGTTGGTTAGCAATAAATGTTCTTCCCATTGAGTTAGTTTAAGCTAGCTGTCCTTGGCTTTCTAACACAACTTGCATTCCACTCAGCTTACTAAACTTGGCCATCACATAACTTACTCGACCAACAAACTCGACACACACTAAAGAACTCAGCCTTAGTGTCCATGACTGGTGCTTGACACCTATAGTGCAATTATCTCTTCTCGGCATTTTTGTCTTCAACATATGTCCTAGTGCATCTTAACATATGAAAATATGGACTTTGGCATATTTCATGTTAGGAACTGATGTAAGATAAGAATTTTAGATGTAGTTCTTTACATACCTCTTTTGCTTAGTTGGAGACGATGTGATCACTTGATCCATTGGATTCGGTGACCTCGGTTGTACTAGCTTCACTATTGCATGGTTCAGATTTCTTAACCCATGTCTGGTTCATCTGTGCTCTAATCTGCTCAACAGTAGGAGCAGGTACCCTAGTCTTAAAATCTTTCCTTGTATGACCAATTTTTAGACAACTGTGACAAAATAGGCTTCCATTCACCCAACTCTTAGACTTTCCTCTGAAATGTGTCCTTATGTAGTTTTCTAGAATATGTCCATACTCACCATAGTAATGACAACTATGCCATGTGTTATAGTCCCACTTGTAAGTATTGCCTTTTCTTGGTGATTTTTCTCATGCCTTTGATATCCATTGCTATTTACCTTTAGATCTACAATCTTGTGCTCTATGACCATATTTTTCACAGTTATAACAATTACCATTGAGTCTAGGTGAGGAAGGTGCATTGCTTTCCTTTGTCTTACATTCACGTGCTTGATGTCCAAACTTATTACAGTTAAAGCAATAACCATTAAAGTTGGTTTTAGGATTGGACTTACCATTTTTGCTTCAGAAAATGTTTGATGTATGACCTGGTTTCCCATAGTGGTGGCAAATAGGTTTATTGTTTCTTGGCTTTGCATACCTTCTTTCACCTTTCTTAGATGATTCTCCTTCTTTAGTGGTTGTATGTTGTTCAGTGTGACCTAATCCAGAAGAATCTTTAGGTCTTCTTGATGCTTCCACTAGTTTTTCAAAGTAGCTCAAAGATACATTGGGATCATTCACTCTGTTGTTAAGTTCTTTCTCAGATCTCAATTCATCTTTCAACTGACTGTTCTCAGATCTAAGATTTATAATCTCCAAGTCTTTCCTGTTGATCTCCTGATTCACAAGTAGCAGTTGATTTGCCATGTCAACTTCATTGACTGTCATTGTTTGTACATCATGTTTTCTTTCATCAAGTCTGATAGTCATCATTCTTTTTTCTTCTTCTGCCATAGCCCTGTCATCTTTGGATTTCTTTTTCTATTCAAAAACTTCACACATTCTTATTGATTGTGCTTGTTGTTCCTTTTTTAAGTTTTCTGACTTCTACACATAGTGCACTTTTCTTTTCTAGTAGATCTGCTATTGCTACATCACTCTCAGTAGAATCTCCATTCTAAAATAGATTTGTGGTGTCCTCTTCCTGATAATGAGTGTCATTCATTTGTTTGGCCAAATCTTTCCTTGTTGTCAAGGACTTCTTTAATTTTTGTCTTGCTGTCTCAAGCTGTTGTAGTGCTAGCTGAATATCAATCTTTTGATCCTCAATGACTCTACCCATCTTGTATATCTCCACCTCAAGATCTATATTCTCAAGCTTATTATGACTTTCTAGAGAACTAAGCTCTGATACCAATTGTTGTAAATACAATAATGGGAAAGCAAGATACTGAGAGGGGGGGAGGGGTGAATCAAATCTTCAAATTTAAACACTTAAAAAAAACTGATCCACATTCATACATATATGAATCTAATGTAATAACAAATAGCATCTACACCAAGAAATAAATAACTCATAACACAAGAACTTCGTAACCCAGAAACCCAAATAGGTAAATCTGGGGTGGGGATGACACCCACAAAATTCTTTAGTACTGCAGTAATAAAGTGTGCCTGTTAGGGCTACAAAAGTTGATTACAAAATGCAATCTACCATGTTAAAGGTCTGCCCAATTAAGAGCTAAATATCATTACAATCTACCTTGTGAAACGATTTCAACTTACAATAAAGTAAGAACTTTGTTAGGAGATTTAGAAAGGTCTGCTAGAACCACTCTGTTAAGATATTTTCACCTGATACAATGATTAGAATGTTTCAAGTAATGATCCTTTGATATTCACTCAGATGTCGATGACAAATCTCTTCTTTCCAGTACCTTCTGTGATCTCACAATCTGATGTCTTTTCTCTTTTTTTCACTATGCTTTCACACTGCTTGATCTTTGTTTCTTAACAAAATAACCCTCTGTGCATTTCACTTGCAAATGCAACCTCCACTTCTCTCCACACACTTACAAAATAGGGTTTAGAAGAAATCTTATACATCTATTTAAGTATGATAGAGAGATCGAGATCAATGATCAAGATATAATACCCATACCTCCAAGGTATTACAATTAATGATTACAACAGGTCATGTATAGGATAAAATAATTAAATGCATAACTAACTCTATAGGAAAATATTAAATGCGTACATAAGTCGGCCCAAAAGGCCTATAAAAGTTGGCTTGAACACTTATCCTCAAAGTTTGAATCATTCCAGACATGTATACAAAAACTGTTATGCTCGGCACTTAACATCTCTATCGCTCAGCACTAAGTATCCTACTCGGCTCGGCATGATACAACTTGGCAACCTGAATACTGCTCGGCAATGTTTCTCGACCTTGCATAGTTTTAGCTTGGCCACAGTGATAGCCAACTAAAATTGCCTATGTAAATGACTAAGTGTTGGTAACTAATCAGCAACAGAACTTAGAGATTAACACTATTTCTTTAAAATCAATAAAGATAAGTCTTTTTTCTTCATATATGCAATTGTCTCATTAATCATTTTACAATGAGTCCCTCGAATAAACCAATAGAAATTCTTCAAAGTGATATTTTGATGTGCATGCTTCTTGATTTGATTCAATATAGTCTATATTTTCAATTGGTTTTCTCATTTTGCATGGTCAAATTCTGTTGATTGAGGCCTCAGTCAATTGGGCTGTCATCATAGAAGTATTATACTTTTGAAATATCTCTGAATTTGTTTTAGGTGGCATGTACATTCCATAACACCTTTGAAGTGATAAGTTTTCCTGTAAAACTATCTCCGAGGTTGAACATAATATTAGAATGATAGTGACTCTATTGCCCATTGTTGATTAAGGCACTGGTCTTTCTTCCTTATTTGTATTATAGTTATTTAGTTCGTTGTTTATAGTTTTGTGATATCTTATCTTTCTGTTCATTTTAAATTACATACACATTTACTAAACATTCTTTTAATTACTTAAAGTATTTCAATTTACAGTTCATGATATATTGCTTTCAGTTATATTTATTTCAAGTGCCTTGCCATACTTGATAGATAAGGTTGAAGTGTTACTTATCTTCTATAAAAATCCTTGTAACTTGAAGGATAAGTCAGGGTATACGCCTACCAGCATTGGTTTTGCAGAGCCAGAATTGCGGAAGTTCCAACCTTGCCTTGGTTATGACTTTTTAGTTATCCAAATCACTTGGGTTTCCAAGCATTGGATTGGAAATTCCATAGGAAATCCAATCTATTGATTTGAGCACCAACAGATTGGTGACTTTGCTGGGGACTTGCTCAAAAGAACATTTTTGTATTTTACCTAGAAGCTCTGGTGCTATATTTAAGACTCTACTAGGAGAAAATAAATCATAAGAGAGTAAGTATTTTCCTTCTGATAAGAAGGTGGCAACTCTATTGAACAAAGTATTTTAGTTAGTAACTCTACTGAGGGAGAAGACTCAGAAGGAGATGGTGGATTTTTTTTTCAAATGTATCCATAATTTCAAAGAAAGACTTTTATTCCAGATGGTATCGGGCCATTGGATCTTAGGAGATTTTAATGCATCCCAAATAAGTTATCGCCTAAAATTTCACAACTTCTACCAAAGTTCCATGGAGAATGGGATGAATCGACACTACAACACTTGGATGCATTTTATACATTCATAGAAGATTATGAGGTTTCTACAGAGGATCAGGTGATGAGGCTATTTGCAAGGACATTAAAAGATAATGCCAGACAAGTATATGAATCACTACCCACACAATGTATCTCAACATGGAGATAGTTTGAGCAGTGGTTTCTTGATATATTTCATGATGCCAGTGGTGATGAAGAAAGCAAGTGTTATGAAAAAAACATGTGCTATGAAGAAGAAGGGGAGCCAAATTATATTTGGAGGAAGAATCTTACATGTCCCTTTGGACACATTCTTCAGTTTGGAAAGATATAAAGGTGAACCTGCAGTATTTTTGATCATGAGAATGATAAAGATTTATTAGGAAATACCTTCAGATATGAGGCCTCTAGGAAGGGAATTAATAGATAAACTTTGTGAGTTAGGAATATACCATGATTCTCAACTACTAGTTTTTCTTGAGAAAATATGTGAGGTATTGAGGGAAGAAAAGAATGATGACATAGAGAAAGAAAATTTGGATTAGGTTGAAGAAGAATATGTACATGATGAGATGTGTATGGAAATAGGTATTAATGACCGTAATGATGAGAGAGAAGATCTTCTCAGTACAGAAGAAATCTCATATTTACTAGACATGGAATATGAAAAACATGTTGAGAAGAGTGGTCAATTTTTTTTCTCAATGCACCATGATAAGCAAGTTGATGGATTAGTACATATTCAGGGGGTACTAGATGAAGAAGATGATAAATTTCAGGAATCAAATAATGAATATGAAATATAACAAAATACAACATATGAATACGAAGAGGTTTCAAATGAAATATCTCATAAAGATATGCCCGAGTTTTGTATATCCTTGAATCCATTATTTTAAGAATATTTTATATGCAATCAAGTCTTGTGAGCCTAGTGATCATTTTGAAGATGATGAAACTCAAAATATGTATGGGCAAGTGCATTCAAAAAGTGAGACATGCATTATTTCATCCTATGAGCAGAAGTTGTATAAAACATATGAAGATGAGATAGAATCAAATAGACATAATGAGGAGAATGTGTTGAAGATGAGTTCTGAAAATTAATTGAGTATCCTAACTAATCAAATTCTTGATAAGAAGGAAGTTCCTGAATGTGATTTATCTCCAAATCCTTCTTGTGAAAAGAAACAATATCTTGAGAATAGGGAAAATTGTGTACGTAAAGGCATCCAAGAAGAAGAGCTTAATCTAGTTACTTGTAGGGTTGATCAAATGCATGGAGATGTTCTATTTAGCAAGGACTATAGTGCACCTTCTAACTTTTCTAAAGGTAAACAAAAGTCAAAGCGTGTTAATAAAGAAATGAATGTTGTCCATGAGAGTGGTGGCATCATATTCAGGAGATCCAAAGTGTTAAATGATCAAAATTATGTGTTTGAAAGAGGAAAGAAGTAGTATTCATTTTCTTGGGGGCCTGAGGCCACCCAATTTCACTTTGCATTAGATTAAGTGTGGATACTTGCTCTGCTTCTCTAGAGATAGCTAGAATCTCGCTATGCTCACAGGGAGCATACGTCCACAGAAAGAGCCACTGGTGGTACCATAAATTTTGATAATTAAGAAGT
>MU223463.1:268933-318529 GCA_018584345.1 Thuja plicata
ATAGCTCTTCAATGGTATAAACACTCTAGGTACAACGATATGGATTTTAAAGATTATCGTAGATGCATAGGAGGGTTAGAATGAATTTGGGGATCTAAGTGCATAGAGGTTTCATATATGGAGCCAAATTGGTCACTTGTGCTAGTTTTCTTGGTGCATATTCTTCTTCAAGATTGTTACAAGGTAGGGATAAAAGGACTTGACAAGATTATGTATTTAGAGACAATCGGAAATATGAATGTGGACTGATTGTGATACTAACTATATCTACTCTAGGGAGGAAATTTTTTCTCTAAAAGAAAAATTAGTTTGTAAATTGAAGACCAAAATGTCTTTTGTAAAAGAATGTTTAGTTTTAATCTTTAGTTTCTCAGGGTAGAGTATTAGTTAGTGAAAGTAATTAGTTTCCTCAAAATTCATGTTGACTTAGAACCAAGTGTTGTAACTATTCTTAAGGGTTCCCCTGTGCCTATAAAAGAGAAATTGGGTATAGATTTTAAGGGGTAGAATTTAGGAATTCAGTCTAGATCCAATGGGTAGAGACAATGCAAATACAAACATGACTTCATAAAATATTTCAATGCTTCTTTGAATTTGTAAAGTAGAAAAGTTCTTTGAATTAATCAGTCTCTGTGATTTCTGTGTCAACCCTTAGCAACGACCTGTTTGCGCATATATCATGTGTAAATTGGGGCTTTGAAGTAAGGTATGAACATCCCTTAGAGAAGAGACTGGGCTAACAAATCATTAACAAGATCACCCCAAATTGTTATGACTTCATTATACGTGATGATTGTTGGATATACACCTATAGCTTGTGTGAAAATATTTAGGAACTTCAAAGAAAACAAAAATATGCATAATGTGGAATCATACGATGAGAATACCAAAGATTGTTTATGGAATACCCTAATTACACAATGTGGTCTTGATCAAAATGTTTTGAAATTTAAAATAAAGTATGCCAAGAAGACTATAATGCATGAGTACACTAAGAATGGAAATAATATTATGGAGTAACTGGAAAGTTGTGCCCCCCCCCCCCCACACACACACACACACTGTGTGTGTGTGTGTGTGTGTGTGTGTGTGTGTAAAATCAATTTAATTACATTTAATGTCTTTGTAGGAACATTTTATCACCATATTATGCAGTGGAGGGATGTAGAAATAACTCTTCAATGGCATAAACACTTTCGGTACAACTCTATGGATTTTAAAAACTATTGTAGATGCACAGGAGGCATAGAGTAAATTTGGGGATCTAAGTGCACACATATTTCATATATGTAGCCCGATCGGTCACTTGTCCCAGTTTTCTTGGTGCATATTCTTCTTCAAGATTGTTACAAGGTATGGATGAAAGGACTTGACAAGAATACATGTTTTAAGAGACAACCATAAATATGATTGTGGAATGATTTTGATACTAATTATATCTACTTTGGTGAGGAAATTTTGGCTCTAAAAGAAAAAATAGTGTGTAAATTGACGATGAAAATGTCTTTTATAAAACAATGTTTTTAGTTTTATCTTTAGTTTCTCATGGTAGAGTATTAGTTAGTGAAACTAATTAATTTCCTCAAAATTCTTGTTGACTTAGAACTAAGTGTTGTAACTATTCTTAAGGGTTCTCCTGTTCTATAAAAGGGAAATATGCAATAGATATTAAGGGGTAGACTTTAGGAATCCAGTTTGAGTAATTCAGTCCAGATCCAATGGGCACACAAAATGTAAATACAAACATGGCTTAATAAAATATTTCAGTGCTCATTTCCATTTGTAAAGTAGATAAGTTCTTTGACTTAATCAGTTCTTTTGTGATTTCTATTTCAAGTAAATAGAGGCTATCTTGAGTCTTTTTTCATAGAAGTTATTTTGGATACATTTCAATTTGATCATCAAAATTTGTATGAGAAGTTTTTGTCGATACCAATTTTTTTCTATTGGTCTTTTCAAGAAAAGGATAAACCCAATAGAGGTAATTGTGGTGCTATTTAATAACTGAAGGCATTAGAGGTTGGATTAGTTGATAGGGTCATCCAAGTGGTGATCTTAAAAATGTGTCTCGTAGGGGTTATACATTAGGGTTAATGAGGAGAGTGAATCTACAACCCAATAGGAAGAAGGCATTGTTCATCTATTATAATAAAAAAAATTAAAAATTAAAATTAGAAACTTAATATTGTAGGAAGAAGTTAAAAATAAGAAATCATGAAATAGGAAGTCGGAAGCATTAGAGAAATCAATAGTTAGCAGCAATGAATTAGAGTTGAATGTGTAGCAATAGGAGAACAATATTAAATATGGTGTATTAGATTGAATGATTAAGTTGTAGTAGAAGAATGAGATTATTAGGAAGTAGTTAGAGATAATTGAGTGATTCAACAAATTAGCTTGTTCAAAGATATATGCCACTTTGAAACAAGTGATAGATGTAAGAAGTAGATGAACATATCTGGTATAAAATGCTTCAACTAGGAGAATAGTTGAAGTGTACGTTTACCCACCTTGGTTCTACAAATATTTAAGTGCAAGAGTTCAATCCTCTAATAAAAATCATTAGTTGGCCAAATCACTTGGAGGGCTTGATAAAAAAGATTGTCATCCTTTGTGAGCTAACCAATCTATTGATTTGGAGACCAACAAATTGGCAACTATACTGGGGATTTGAATGAAAAAATACAATTTGTAGAATCTTTGGTAGTATAAAGTCAAATCATGTCACTTTAGATTTCCCCAACTGAGTCACACAACGAATAGATTGGCGACTCTACTGGGAAGTTCAAAAAAAAAATCCAGAATCTTTGGTATTATCAAGTGAGATAAAGTTGGTTGAGATTGCTCCATCCCATTCACACAACTAATAGATTGGTGACTTTTTCAGGAAGATTTTTTAGAATTTCTGAAATATCATTGGGAACTCATAAAACTTTGAGTTTGTTGCAACATTTAAAAGTGACTCCACTGAAGGAGGAGAGCGAGAAGAAAATTTTCATTATTATTCCTCTTATAAAAAGGTCACATCTCTGTAAAAAGAATCTGATGAAAAGAGGTAGATATAACCATTTCAAGCATTCAATATATATCCTTACACTTATCCCTATGAATTCCCATATTCAGCCGTACATGGTGTTATTAAATCACATTGATTTAATTACTAAGCCAGTTATTAACTCTATTTCACTTAAGCTAAAATTTAGGGAAATAATAATTAATTCTTTTATTAATTATTATTATGCAACTTAGATTTTTTCCCTTTAGGGTTTCCCTTTTAAGGTTTCGATCACCTTCATAAGGTTTGATCTCTTTGTATTTTGTATTCCCTCTTTGAATAAATATTTTGTCTTTAAGAACTTTTTTGTCTCCAAGCTTTGCTTTTGTAACAGGTTATTTTGCATGCAAACAATTTTGGCTTATGAATTCTTTGAATTCTAACATGGTATCAGATTCTTGTTTTTTTTGCCCGTTCTTGACTTTTTTAAGTTTTTGAAGCTCCAAGGGTTTCAAATTTTTTCTCCCATATTTTACGGGTTTTTGGGAGGAATTATTTTTTTGAGCATTTTGCAAAAAAACTGACATCTCAGTTGCGTCTAGAATGCCCCAAAACGCTTATTTTCATATAACACACGTCCCATTTGGACAAAGTTGAAATTTCTTCCCTATTCTTGCATGCACAACCCTTGGCACATTCTACGAGGCAAACATCCACCTCAGTTTTGATGCTCCCTCAATTTTTGTAATGCCTTGATTTTGACAATACCTCAAAATCTGTGCCTGGCTTGCATCGAGGAGAGAGAAAATGATTTTATCCAATTTTTGCATGTAAATAATTATTTTTTAAAAAAACTTGGAAAAATATTTGTCTCGATTTTCATGCCACCTTGGTTTACATGTTGCTGATGTCAGTAGTCGCAGGTCTGAGAGCTGGGTTAAATTTTATGGCCACCAACCCATCATACAACTTGCCCTCTTTTCATTGAGCACGTTGTAGTTTTTTCCTCATATCTTGCACATATGATATCATTTTTCAGACAAGATATTGTCGAAAAGATGGTTCTGAGCACAACCTGATTTTCTAGCTTTGGTTTTCTGATTTTTCCATCTTATAGGGTTTTTTGGCTATCAAAGTCAGGGTTCCATTTTGGGTTCTGGTTGCTATATCTTTCTCATCCGGACTCCATTTTTAACTTCTGCATGGTGTCATAAAGATGGTTTCCTTATCTTTATTCTTGTATGGGTCTCACACCTAGATTCTGGTCCAAGTATTTTTTATTCATAATTTTGTATTTTTGCAATCTGGTGGATATCTTGGATGTTTCACGTCCTAGGATCATTTTTCGTGCATGGGATGACTTCTTTTTAGCTGTTATTCATGTTTGTACAACTTTCTAGCTCTTGGATATTGTAGAAATCTATTTCTACCACATTTCTTTTTTTTCAAGCACCTTTAAATAAAGTGCCATCTAATGCATGCTTGGGATCCAACACATTTTGTGCTTTATTGTACTCGCACTATATTATAAAGTGCCATGGGGGGTTGATGTTTTCCTTTTTTCCATCTACCTTTGTCAAGTGAGTGTTCCTTCCATGACATTAGCCTCATTATGTGTGTCAAGTGAGTATTCCTTCCATGACACCATCCTTTATATGTGTTTGTACATTCTTCCTCATGTAGTGTTTCTTGGGAGTCTGTTTCTTTGTACCTGTCATACCTCTCTCTTCTCACCATTATGGGAGGTATCTCTTGTTGGTTCTAATGCTTCTTTGGTTTGATTGATCATCTCTTTAGGCTTTGTTAATAGTCTTCTCTGCCTAATCATGTTTTATTACAGTGGAGGCTCCAACAACTATTTTTTGATAGTGTTTGCAGCTTCATGCTCCAGAGGTGTTCTACAAGTACTTTCTCTGTTCCTATTTTCTGGGACATTCTCTTTTTTTTAGGCTTCTTTAGTCCTTCACTAGGATTCATCTCTTTTTAGAGGGGTTTTTCCCACAGGGTTTTCTCCTTTTCTCCTCTTTACATAGATTTTTGTACTTGGGTACCTGATCAGGCCTTGTTGTCGGGACCTATTTTCTTTCTTTTAGTAGTTGTTTCTAGGTTTTTAGCTCCTCCCTAAGTTTATCTTAAGGGGGGTGTTAGAGTAATAAAGTGATTCCACTTATTAATTAAATCATATTGATTTAATTATTAAGTCACTTATTATCTCTATTTCACTTAAGATAAACTTTAGGCATATAATAATTAATTATTTTATTCATTATTATTATGTAACCTAGATTTTTACCCTTTACGGTTTTCTTTTTAGGGTTTCAATCACCTTCCTAAGGTTTGATCTCTTTGTATTTTGTATTCCCTCTCTGAATAATTTTTTTGTCTTTCAGAACTATTTTGTCTCCAAGCTTTTCTTTTGTAATAGGTTATTTTGCATGCAGATGATCTTGGCTTACGAATTCTTTGAATTCTAACACATGGTTCACAAAATCCATATCATACACAAATAGAGAGAAATTTTTTTGTTATTGAAGCATATAAACCTCTGAATTTCAATGGAATCCCAGATTGTCTGCATGATTTCTCTATTGAATTAAATAAATGTGTACGGAATTTTTTTGGAGATGGATCAAGATCAACAGTTAGGCATGTCCAAGCATTCTATGAGTTTATTAAAAATTATAAAATTTATGTGAAAGATATAGTTATGTAACTATTTGCAAGATCTCTGATTGATAATGCATATTTAGTTTTTAGTATGTTACCTGAGAAAAGTATTTCATCTTGGGAGGAATTCAAAAGGTGGTTTATAGAGTTCTTTTGTGATGTTACTGAAGACAGTGTACATATCTCTAATGTTCCAGCTTGTTCACAACAACACTCCACATGTCATAATCAACTCCAATAAAGTTTTGAATATGTGCTTGATTCTAGGATTTTATCCATGATTTTTTTTTATAAGGGGACATAATAAATCCATGATGGTTTTGTTTCAAAAGAAGTTGGATACCTATGGTCAAATACTTTATGCTACAAGGGTTGAGGAATTTGTGTGGGTTAAATTTTTCATTAGGTTATATAACCCTACTACCTTTCATAAACCTAAATTTTCAAGGCTAACCACCTTTGGGAAAGTATGGGTACTTCTTGCTAATGGATAAATAATCAGAATACAGTGCATGAATAAGACAAAGCAGTCAATACAGGAAATGATGGCAAGCCATGGGCAATTCAAATTTGGATAAAGGAGGATCACTTATTCCTTTAAAAAGAGATTGTAACATTGAAAATGATGATGATAATGAGCTATCTGAAATTGATGGTGAAATTATTGAAGAGAGAGAATAATGAAGTGAAAAATAATAAATGTATTGATAAATGAGTATCTTGATGATATAATTAAGGAGTTATATTAAGAGATTATTAATACCTCATTTTACCAATATGAGGTGCGATTTTCTTCATTATATT
This sequence comes from Thuja plicata, assembly GCA_018584345.1. Classification (NCBI taxonomy): domain Eukaryota; kingdom Viridiplantae; phylum Streptophyta; class Pinopsida; order Cupressales; family Cupressaceae; genus Thuja; species Thuja plicata. The sequence goes on from MU223463.1 coordinate 275,400, forward strand.
TGTAGCAGTCTATAATGTCTAAAGATTTCTGTACTCAAGCAGAGTAGTTTCATGCAAGCCGTGATAACACTGTGATAAAAAAAGAATCAGATATCAGTGAATATAATGATGAGGAAGTGGAAATTGGTTTACTAAATAGTGAACATATATCATATTTGTTAGATATAATATTGTAGGTATTTGCACAAAAGTGGTTCTAAATTTTTTCCATCACAGAGGGATGATGAAAATAATAGAATGATGCAGATAATAAATAAAACTTATAAGGTGTTGGACGAACAAGAGAAATATCTACTCTTATATAATTGTGAAGATAAGAGGAAATTCTATGTTGTTGATAAAAATAAAGATAAAAATAATTCTCAAGAAGATTATGCATTAAGTTAGAGTACACATTATGAACAACATACACAAGAAAGTACATCTGAAAAAAAATTTAAAAAAAAATTAAAATCCATTATATGATGAGACAATGGTAAAGGACAATACAAACTATTGTGATGATGTTTACAAAAGTGATTTATTTATGTACTTTAATCCATTATATGTGGAGGGTGAAGCATTTTTAGATAGCATGGGTAATATACTAGTTTTGAAGATGAACAATACAATATTGAGAGTATGATATCATCAATAGAGGAAGTAGCCACAAAGAAGGCTGATGTTTTAGACTTTGACACTGTGGTAGGTTTAGGAAATAACATTAATGCTAAAGTTTTGGATGTGCATAAAGTGGAGGATGACCTTGAGGATGTTCCTAATTTCATAGAAGGGGATGTACTTTTGTAGTCTTGTATTGATTAGAATATTTATGATGATAAATTCAGTAGTCTTTAGCCACCCATGCGTTTGATTTTTTATAACAAACCTTTCTGCAACAGAATTGGTGACTATGGGATTGAATCTGTAAACATTTATAAGTCCTAAATATATGCATCTATACAAAATAAAGAGGTTGATGATGAACCTATTATTAAATTGTATGACGAAGGAAGATTTTGTAAGGTAAGGTGTTGGTATGATCCATCCAAATTAAGAATGCAGATTATCAAAATGTGTGATAATTAGAAGGATAGTTGGTTAATCGAAGGTATCAACACATTTTATCAAGGAGGCCTCAGTGTTATCTTCAGATTTAATCTACTAGATTGTGATGAAAACAATATTTTTGATAGGGAGAAGTATTGGTTACATGTTTTTGATGGCCCAGGGCTACCAATTAAAATATAAATTGATTATTTGTAAAATTAAATGTGCAGTGACTCCTTGGCCCAATGGACATGCTACCTGGACTACTTCTATGGTCAAAGATAGTTGGATTTTTTAAATGCCTACATGGGGCATATGCCCACATAAAGACCCACTATTGGGACTCCAACAAGTGATCAAAATTTCATCTTGATAATTAGTATGACCTGTAGTGTAAAGTGATATGAAGGGAAGGACTGAGCTTAAAGTTATATGCATGGAATGAATGGAGCCCTAGTTAATTCTTTAAAAGCTTTCATATTTGTACTATGATGACATTAATTTTCCATTAGTATGCAAAAAAAAAATTTCTAAGCATACACCGAAAGATAGGACAAAGAGAAAACCAAAAATGAAGATACAAGAGATCACCGAAAATGGGTAAGTACAAAGAAAACCAATGACACAATTTTGTGTGTACACCAAAAACGCAAAGTGGAAATGATAAAGAGGAACCTTACAAAGGAACCCAATGTGCAGGATATAGTGCAAACCGAGAGACAATCAAAGAGAAAACCGAGAGAATAGTTTAAGAAAGCAACCCGAAAGATAGTCAACTGACTTCAGAGCATAACCGACCGTCAGAAACTGAAAGTTAGTTGCAACCCACAAAAAGTGGATCTGACTTCCACATCATATTATATTTATATAATCTTGATTTTTTTTTAAAACATTTATTTAGGGACAAGAAACATGAATGCAAGTGCTTTAATTAGTCTAAGATCAGAGTTAACATTGTTTTTCATGAAACTTGAGGAGGTCAATCCATCTTATAAATAGATGATGTAATCATTAATTATACATGTGTGAATATAGAAGAGAGGATGAATGAAGCCTACAAGCACATCTATGGATCAGATTGAAAGTTTCAAGAACCAGAACAACAAATGGTGAATTTGGTTAGCAAGAAGCAAGAATAGAGGCTACTAAGAATTATCTGGTATTAGTCAATCACTTTAGGTGATAATATTATCCATGTAATCTTAAATGGATCTATATCAGAAATATGAGATTTCATATACCAATTCAAACTGTAACTTTCTATAATTCTAACAAGTGGAGAAAAGTGTAAAAAACCTTTCAATGAAGGTGGATTTAATAGTCCAACTATAAATGTCTTAACCGAGTGCACACTAAATAGTGTTGCTAAAGCTCTTAACCGAGTAGACTTTAACAAGTCTCCATAGATACTCTTAACTGGGTAGATCATTAGAAGTGATCAAATTATAAGCCTTACCCGGCCCCTTCCAATCTACAGATAGTGAAGATTTTGTAGGTGCCATCCCCACTGCTATTTTTACTTCCTAACATGAGTTTTCTGCGATATCATATCTTGTGTTATGTGTCAATTACTTTCATTAATGTTTCTATGAATGTTCAAACGTATGTTAAGTTTATGAATTGATATATATTACATCAAGATAGTATAAATCAGATGGTTGGATATAAAATCGATTACACAAAGGTTAATTGATTAAAGGATACAAAAGTTTTAGAGGTACTCATTCACCCCTACCCTCTTAGTACACACTTCCCATTAATTCCAACAATTGGTATTAGAGCTAAGTCTCTTCTTTGGAAAATCTTAAAGGCTTAAGAGAAAACATCATACAATCGAGAAGTATAGACTTGATAAAAATATTTAAAATAAGAAGCTATAAATTCAGATGTACTATGAGCAATATAAAGAAGCTAGAATCAACATGAGATAGTTGTTAGATGAAAGAACGAACACTAGCTATTGATGATAGAAGAAAGATTACAAAATACCTACAAGAGAAAGAGTCTGAAATACAGAGACTCACAAAGAATAACCATAAGATTACAAATCAGATTATTCTTATGAGTCAAGAGGCAAACCGAATAAATGTTGAACTCATTGAAAGAATATAAGCTATCAGTGAGCTAAGGGATGAAAATAAAAAGTTGAAACATGAAATAAGAATTCAACAATAGTATAATGAAATTATCAGGAAAGCTGAAGAAAGAAATAAAAGAATGGATGATTTTATTGAAGGACAACGAAGAGTCAACGACAACACTGGTCTAGGTTTTACTGAGAATGGAGAATAATCAAATCAAGTTGATCCAAAGAATGTCTATGCAAATCTAAGACTGAGAAAGCTTACATGTAATCATTGTGGAAAGAAAGGCCATACATCAAATATATGTAGAGACCAAATGAAAGGTATTCCTAAATCTACATCTTCATTCATAGGATTCTGTTATAAATGTAACAAGAAAGGACATAATGCTTATGAACCTAAGTATGAGATGAAACAACAAAAGAAGGAAACCTACATGGATAAATATTGTCCGAGTTGAAAATTAAATGGGCACACAACTCTTGAATGCTGGAAAAATAAATGGAAAGCAAGGAAGCCTAAAGGTCAAGAAACTCCTCATCAACTAAAAAGAATCGGTAACCAGTATGTATGGGATTACAACACTTGGAAAAATTGTACAACATTTGGAATATTTGGTCACATTGCTGCAAACTCTATGAGACAGTGGAAAATAAATTCTAGAGGCTTGACTAACCCCAAAATGACATGCTTACACTATCATAAAGTTGGTCATCTCAAGAAAGACTGTAGAGACCGAATGACAGAGATAAGCACATATCTCAATGGAAATACCATTGAAGACATTTGGAGTGCAAGAGACAAAATGTGGAGAAAAGCTTCAAACAATGATGAAGGTGGATCGAGCAATGCAAATGGTGACACCCCATCCACTGGATATGGTGACATCACCACCCCCACCTAAGCAGAATAAGTAAATATGGAACTGCATTACACTATGTATTATTTTACACCAGTTCCATAATTATATGTTGATAAAATGCCAAATTAGCATAAGTAAAGTTGCATCATGGTATTACTTGTTAAAATACGTGATAACTATCCTATTGGGCATACATACCAAAATCCATTGGTATATACTCAAAGCTCAAACTGACTAAAATTATTGAGAAGCATAGGTTAACATGAGAAAGAAAATTTGCTAGTGTAAACTGAGACTTGTTGGTAACCAAGAAAAGTGAAGAAGTTATTTACGACACTGAATCCTATTGGTAAAAGAAAGAGGTATAACGACTGCCCTGAAAGATCGTATTTACACCGAAAAGGGAAGTTAATACCTTAACTGACAAAATCTGTCTTCACACATGGAAGAGTAGGTAAGCATTAATGACTCACTTTTTTGGGCAAAAAACTATAAAAAGGCGACGGAAGGGTCTCATTATTCACCACAAACAAAGCAGAGTGACTAGAGTGAATTTTGTGCAAACAACGATAGGATCACAAAGAAACTGTAGCTTGACATAGAGCACTCCTAACAGATCAAAAATTACTATTGGTGTAAACAATAAGTTCTACAACAACTGATAAATTTGTTTACATATTTCACACAAAGCCCTAAATCTAAAAAAATGGGCATGACTTCAAAGACCACCAAATCAAAGAACACTAAGAAGGATGAGATTAAGCTCATCAAGAATTATGCATGTGAGGATCTACACTACAAGATTTACCCTGAGGTTGCCTCACAACCTAACAATGCTGGAGCATTCTCGCGAATACCAGCTAGGATTTTGCTTGTTGAAGACGTGCGAGCATACATCCACTGCAAGATTACAGAAATCGGTGAATCAGAGGTAGAAAAAGATTACAGGAAGTTATGCAATGAATATGGAACCATAAAAGATGAAAATAAACACATAGATGTGAAAGGGATCACTAGTGCCCTATTATTCCTAAAGGTTTTAAAAACCAAATGGATTCGATTAGTACTAGGCAAAATACACAATCACAAACTATGGCTGGATGAACCAGAGATGATAACCTGAGATGTTATCCATGTAGTCACCGAATACCATGTAACGGAGAAGGTAAAAGTACAAAAGCACCCACCCAAGGATGAGATTGAAAAGAACATAGGAGACAAATGGGATGATAGATGATTGAAGGTATCCACCATTACCGATGATGAGATGAAATTTAGAGCATGTGTCCTAGGCTACAAATTCTTTCAAGCTAGCAGGATGAACAACATAGCATCCGGTGTAGTAGACACAACATACAAGATTGTGAAGAAAGGAACTGAGTTGGATTTATCTGAACTTCTACTAAACCAATTAGAAGACAATTTGAAGACTATAAGGAATGCAATGACAAATACATGTAAGTTTGGCTCACTTATCATGTGCATTTTCTTGTACTTTCAAGAAACATTTCCATTAGTAGGAGATGTGAAATGGGGTACTACAAAACCGGTCACCATGCAGATTGGTGAATACATAACCTCACTGGGAGACAATTTTGAAACAGTAATGGATAAATACTTTACTGTATTCAAAGACCAAATTCAGAAGAGGGTAAGAATCCCTTAGCAAGTCATTGAGAATTTTAAAGATGAAATATGTTTCATGGTTGATATAGACCACACTTGTATCAAACCTATTGTACGAAGGATAACATGGCTACAACCATTAGAATATGAGATAAATATTGATCAACAAACTAAAGCAATAGATGCCGTGATAAATGAACCATTAGATAAGAAGCAACCTAAGTTTGGAAATTATGAGGAGGCCAAATCAAGAATCAAATATGGCCTAGTTGTAAAGAAAATTGTCAAGAAAAAGGAAAAAAATGGTCAAGAACCTCAAGAAAATACTGTCAACAACAGAGGAAGAAACCAAACTAGAAGAAGAAACAAAAACGGAGGAAGAGACTGAAGGACAAATACCTATGGGTGAAGGTGAATAAAAGAATGACTCTGAGGACACAGAGTGAGATTCACCAACTCCTCCACCAACTAAGAAGACAAGAACCATAGCTGCTTTAAGAATAATAAGCCAAATAGCTAATAATTCAAGTCCTTCACCTTTGAAGAAAGGAAAAGTTAGAGTATACAAGAGGAAATCAGTCACACCAAAAAGAGGGCCAAACAAAAGAATAAGGAGGCTCATCAGGACTAGAGAAGACATTGAGGAAACTAAGAAAGATGAAGGTGTAGAAGCAAAAATGATCAAGGTCCCTGAAAGAATTGATGAGTTATGTAAATCTATTGCCAATTCAATATCTATCACAGATTCTAAGATTAGAAGATGGTTGAAACTAGATCCATAAGATTAGAACAAATTTGAAGATGTCATCATTGCAAAGATGTACAAATTCAAGTATGTACCGATTCAATTTGAAGATAATAATGTACCAAGGGAACTCTTGGATAGACTATATGCTAGATGGGAATTTTCCTTAAAGAATGAAAAGGAGATAAGAGAAAGAGGACTTGTTACTCTAATTCCTTCTGAATCCAAGAAGGAAGAAATTGATGAGATGATGGAGAACCATAAAAAGGAATTCTCACCAAAGTTGAGAACCTATAAATTTCTTGAAGGGAGGCTTATAGAGATTAAACAAGAAAGCCACAAGAACTGGATTAAAATACTCAATAGACCTATTGAGGAAGATAGCCCTGAGAAAGACCTACAATAGAAAGATGTTAATAAGGAAACTCAAGAATAGATATTAATCAAATATGTAGAAGATGAAAAACTAGTTGAGTTAGACAAGGAAGAAAAAGAAACAATCGATAACAAAAATATGAATGTTGGAGATGAAACATGGCCTGACACCACAAAGGACAACATTGTGGATAACACAATCATTGACATTATCAATGATCCAAGGGAAGAAGTAAACAAAGTTGAATATATCAATGTTACCAGGGACATAACTGATGAGTAGGACACAACATTTGATACTACACAGGTGAACATACCAGTAAACATGCCAATATTCATACAAGCCATCAATATTATACAAGAAAAAGATAAGTCACCTGAAAAATATTCAAGCATTCCTGAGGATGTAGGAGAAGAAGGAAAGAAAGATGAAACTGATGATCAGAAGGACGTTGGAGACACTCACATTATGGCTGAAACTAATAAGGTTACATAAGGAGAATCAAAGCAAGTAGATGGAGACACAACAAAGAAGGATTCACAGAAAAAGACAGATGAAGTGTATAAGGAAAATGATGAAGGAGATAAAACTAAAGATGGCACTCCTAAGGAAACCAAAAAAATTGCTATCAACAATGTAAAGGTTAATTTTGAGACATCTACAAAAAACCAACAAGCTGACACCGAAACAAAGCAACAAAAAGAAGCACCACAAGTAAATTCATTAAGCACAACAGATAAAGTAGAGAAACTACCAATGGTACTCCATTCAAGTGCAACTCATAAGAACTAGAAGAAATAGAAAAGAAGAATAAGTTGGAAGTCACTTTAGATGAAATAATTAAGATACCCAAATGTTACACAACTACACTTGATTATGAATCATTGAAAGAATACGGTAAAATATGCCAAAGGAAGGAATTAGAAGAGAAGCTAAGGAAACAACATTGAGACTCCATGGTACTGGAAACATCTAGGGACATCTTGCACTAGATTGCACCCAATGTTGATGTTGATCGTAATAAACCAATACTTGATCAACTAGCCACTCTCACCGAAGCGATTACAACATAGAACATTGATGCAGAGAAGGAAATAGAAGAGAGAGCAGAGAAGAAGTACCAACAAAAAATTATTGATAACATCAGCCAACAAGTGGCAATTAACAAGGTAAAGCTTTTAGAATTCATAAGTGAATTAGATCCAATTATCACTGAAGTTATTTCCTTGATTCAACAACTAAGCACACTAGAAAAGTTCACTAAAGAGAATAGTGAAAATATAGCAAAGTTAGATTTTGATCTAGCTAACAGTGCTAACACCTTAACCACTGATGACAATGCACTAAAGCTGAATTATGATAAAATCTTCAAAATAGAAAGGTTAAGGTAGGAACTGTGGGAAGGAAAGACACACTTCAGGGAAGAAGTCACTGACCTCCAAACTCAAATTCTTCCAAATCTAACATTGCTTCAATAACATATCAGTTTAGCTAGCAAACTGATAGCCACCCCCGAGATGTCTGTAGAAGACAACATCTACGATATACATTCTAAGATCACACTTAGGCACTTGGCTCTAGAGAACTTGAAAGAACAATGGGAGAAAATGATGGAAGACATGAAGTCTTCACACTCTCACATTTTTGATAAACTATAACGTATACACCTTTGCCCTTAATATAAAAAAAAGGGGGAAAATGATATGTATATGTATTTTACAAGGGGAAATATATTATATGTATACATAGAAATGCACTATACAATACTACTGAAAAAGGGGAAAATAATGATATATTGGCATATACATAGGGGGAGTCATAAAATGACTAAGGATTATATATGTTGTAATACTTAACATTTTGTTAGTAGTTTACACCTATCAAGTTTTTATACTAATGTCAAAGGGGGAGATTAATGACATTAATTTTCCATTAGTATGCAAAAAACACTTTCGGTAAGCATACACCGCAAGACATGACAAAGAGAAAACTAAAAATGAAGATATAGGAGATCACTGAAAATGACTAAGTACAAACAAAATCGATGACACAGTTTTCTGTGTACACCAAAAATGAAAAGTGGAAAGGATAAAGAGGAACCTAATAGAGGAACCTAATGTGTAGGTTATAGTGCAACCCAAGAGACAATCAAAGAGAAAACCAAGAGAATAGTTCAAGCAAGGAACCCAAAAGACAGTCAACTGAATTTAGAGCATAACCAACCGATAGAAACCAAAAGTCTATTGTAGCTCACACAAAGTGGATTTGACTTCCACATCAGATAAAATAGTCTTATTCTATTTATAGAATCTTGATTTGTTTTTAAAACCGTTTCTTTACAGACAAGAAACATTAATGTAAGTTCTTTAATCATTCTAACTTATTTAAAACACATAGACAAGGAGATCAAGGTAAAGTTGTAAACCTGATCTTAGAGTTAACATTATTTTTTGTGAAACTTGATGAGGTCAATCCATATTATAAATAGATGATGAAATCATTCATTATACATGTGTGAATATAGAAGAGAGGATGAATGAAGCCTACGAGCACATCTATGGATCAGATTGAAAGTTTCAAGAACAAGAACAACAAAAGGTGAATTTGGTTAGCAAGAACAAAGAACAAAGGCTACCAAGAATCAGAGGTATTATTCAATCACATTAAATGATAATCTTATTCATGTACTCTTAAATGGATTTGTATCAGCAATAGGAGATTTCATATACTAGGTAAAATTGTAATTTTCTATCATTATAACAAGCGGAGCAAAGTGTAAAATACCTTCAATGAAGGTGGATTTAACAGTCCAACTATAAATCCCTTAGCCGAGTGCACACTCAATAGTATTGCTAAAGCTCTTAACCAGGTAGACTTTAACAGGTCTCCACAAATACTCTTAACCAGGTAGATCATAAGAAGTGATCAAATTGTAAGCCTTAACCGACCCCTTCCAATCTACAGATAGTGAAGATTTTGTGGTTGTCATCCCCAGCATAGTTTTTACTTCCTAACAGGAGTTTTTCTGAGATATCATATCTTGTGTTATGTGTAAATTAATTTTATGAATGTTCACATGTATGTTAAGTTTATCAGTTTATATATCTTTGGAACATGAATCCATCCCACATCTTGGAACATGATTCTAGTCACAAATGGTCGTGACCACATGAATCAGTGGTAACTGCATCGAACTAGCATCAGTTACAACTAATTTGTGGTAACCGCTAGGTGACACCCCTAAACTGAATTATATGGGCCTCACACTTACCTAAATGATATAGTATAGATCAGATGGTTGGATATACAATTTATTACCCAAAGGTTAATCAATTAAAGGACACAAAAGTTTTAGAGGTACGGATTCACCCCCTCCCCTTTCAGTACACACTTCCCATTAATTCAAACATACTATTATATCAATGCTCTTTTGCAGTGATAAAATTTGAACTCTTCTCAAAAAGGACTGACAAGTATATTAAGGATTTTATTTTCTTATTGATTGAAGAGACATATGAAAGCTTAATTGCTTCTATTTTGGAGTTTGCAAACACCTTACAAAATTCATGGATGTGTTTAAAATTTTAGAGTGAAAAGAGTTAATTGAAATCACACCAAAGAAAGTATTTATGATATTAGGCTCCATTACATAGAAAGAATTTACTATAGACAAAGTATGTACAACTTTTATCGAAAATAGACAAGGGTCTTTAAAATTTCTATAGGACATATACCTTGTTGAAGAAAATTATATAAGTTTCATTAATACTTGTCAAAGCTCATCTAATAAGTCAGTTAAAGTCTAATTGAAAAGGGAAACATCGATTAAAATAGTAATTCAAAAGAGAAGGTAATGTTGAATGATAGATGATCTTCATCAAAAACTGATTTTGATCAATCATCTCAAGGGTCTAGTAACAAATGCATTGAACAAAATAAAAACAAGGTGGATGACGGTCATTTTTATCTGAAAGTAAATTTTCCAAAGAAGAGATTCTCACTTGCATTGATAAGCACATCAAAGAACTAGGAACATAAAATAAAGTGATTTTGGTTTCTAAAAATTATATTCTCATTGAAATGTAGCTTTCAAAGAAGATACTTATGTTTTCATCGATGTATCTATCAGTAAAAGGAGAGTTTCTAATAGGATAAAAGAAAACTAAATGAAAGATCATTTTTATCAAAATTGGCCTTCCAAAGAAATGATATAAGGTGTTATTTGATAGAGTCATCATTTAAAAGAGTACTTCAGATAGAGTGAAGAAAGGAAAAGTGACATCAAATTTTCATCAAAACAAAATAAATTATTGTTTAACACCAATAGTGTTCCATCAAATGGATAGCTTGAGAATTCCCTCTATGTGCCATCACAAACACATGTAAAATGTGGAAGCTAATTAAGACATGGTGGGTAAGGCTTTCCTCATGAATGAAAACTTGGAATTCCATGATCAGAGAGGAAGTTTTTACAAGTTTTGAATCATTACCAATTGTAAAATAAAGTGAATTCTATAGATGTGTCGCCTTGATGTTTTGGCGATGAAAGAAAATGTTGAAGTACAGAACTTAATATAATGGAGACAATGACTCTTTACAACATTCCCAAGGCTGATGAGGGATTCAAAACAAAATGTATGATTACACCTATAAAAATACTAATGAGGCCCTAAGAGATGTATATAGAATCATAAGATGATACAACCCACCTCAGAGAAAAGAAACCCGGTGTCATGGTGTGTAGGTGGAAATCAATGAAGTTAGGGATACAAGCTAACAAAATCATAAGGATTATATAGAGACATAAATGTACACAAACACTACATGGAAATTTTTTTACGAAATGCCTCATAGAATATATGAAAGTTGTGCTACAGTGTAGTGCTTCTCCCATTTGCATTTTCTATAACGTCATGCTGGATGTGGCTTTGCTGGTTTATGTGTGTGTGTTTCATCATCATATTGGACCCATGAGAGGTTACACCTTAAGGATGATCTTATCTATGTTATTACATCAACAAGTTATTTATGTCCTTATGTTGGTTGTATATCTATTGGTGATGCTAAGTCTTTTGACACTTTTAGTCTAATTTTTGAGGATTTAATGTACTTTGGTGATTATTACTTTGTGATGGTGTTATCTTGGCATTATGAGATATACCCAGTTTAGTTTATTCTTGTGCTCAATTTGAGATTACTGTTATGGTTATGATTATTATCTTCCGATTTGGCTTGTGATGTAATTAAATGGTTTCACTGAGGTATGTTCTAGTGGTTACCTAGTTTTGATTGGTTACCTTATTGAGATACTATTTAGATTGGGAGTTATTAGATTTTACCATTCTATTTTTATTCTAAGATTGTCCATTTGAATTAATCTAGTGGTAGCACTAAGTGATGTAGCCAATTAACGTACCTTATTTCTCTTCCTATATCATTGTAAATTTTAAATAAATTAGATTATGTTGTTAGTAATATTTTGATCTTATCTACATGATGATACTAGTGATGTAACATGATTCTTTATGATGATGGCTAGTTTTTTTTTTACTTTGATTTGGACTCATTATTATGGTGCTTTTATGTTGTGGATATCTATCTTTTGCATTCAGTAGATATATGCCGAGATAGTTGTAAGTGATTTTCTAAATGAGTTATCATGTGATTTTATATTGCTATGATATATTGCACCACTATTATGCATTTTTCATGTTGGTGCTAGTACAAAGTGAGTCAAAAATGTAGTCACTTGCTTACAATATTTACATGATGTCCCATTCTACTTCAATGTGATTGTGTTGTTTGTGCTTAAAATGTTTATATGATGAGCATCCATACTTAATGTTTTCTTATTTGCTAAACATATACTAGGTACATTCATCGTGAGTATAGAATTTGCGTATGTACCTATATCCTCAATAGTGGCACCAAAAGATAGTGACCTTGACCATTCATGTTGAGCCAATGTCATCCATCTATTGGCGACATATCTATAGTATTTTTATTATTGGTAACCTTCTGGTTATTGTGGTAAATGCATATTCATAGTGCATTATATGATTTGACGAGTGATTGTGTCTATGCATCTAGGGTTCTGTATTTGTCATATAAATTATTAAATTTAAATGTTAATTTAATTGTATTTTGGGGAATTTTAACAATTTCTTCTATTTTAATTATTTTTTGGCTAATTTTCCGTAGTTGAATTCCAAATGCTTGGAATTGTTTTATTTAACTTGGGAAAAAGTCAAATATTTTATTTAATTATTTAAATATTCTATTCGAAAGTCACTTTGAAGAAAGTGCTCGTTGAAATCGTTCCACAATTGCTCCCGTTCTTGTGGAGCCATTTACGATTGGGTGAACTCTTCTTATTCTTCTTCCCTTTCTTGGTTTTTACCATTTGTGTGACGTAGGACATCTCACCATTTTTATTTACTTTCTTTAATCCAATGAAAGAAATTGATAAATGTTTTGGGGTTGAGAACTAGTGTTCCCCTCCACTTTTATGCATTGCCATTACCCGGCTGGGCAGGCATAAGCATTTTTGTGTTTTCATGCTTTAGAAATTAAAATTTTATCTAGTTATACTGTCAAATTTTGTATGTGTTCCCAGAACTTGAACTTTATTTTATGGGCTTATTGTAGAAATGGGTTATTGATTTCAACAAATTTCTAGATGGTTAAATTTTGTGTATTTTTTATGTCATCTCATTTTGCTTGTCTCCTAGCAATTTTCATTTGCCTTGCTCGCTTGAGTTGATTTATTTTTTTGGTATCCTTTTCTATAAGGAGTGGGATTATGGACTCGAAATGGATAGAGACATTCAAAGTTTTTTTATATCCCAATCCCAAAGTTCTCCATCAGCTTAATTTTGTATATTTTGCATTGTTGGATTTACCATGATTTTGAGTGATTGGTTTATTTTGGGCATTGTATTCCATCCTTATATATTGATGGGATGAATTATGGATTCCATGGGAATATTTTCTCTTGGAAAGTGGCTAATTGACCTACGTGTTATTGTTTATCCCTTCAGGTTTCCACTCAGTCATGTTTCTTGAGTGTTTTATGTTGTTTCATCTTGTTTCTTTTCTCAGATATATCCCCTTGCATATTGTTGTTTCATTGTTTATGTGGATTTGTTTTTGCCCACCCATGTTGATATGAGCATGCCTATGGTGGATCTTGCAAGATCTAAACTCCTAAATATAGGACAATTGAGTATTTGACCATTTGGGGGTTGGGTTGGGAAATTGAATTTTCCTTGTGACACTCATCATATGGTGAGAAAGGGTATGTATGGGTAGACATGTGGAGTAGCTTCTCATGGTTATCTCAGCCTAGAATGTTTTGAAAAGATAACTTGAAGAGGTTTAATAACATCATAACCAAATAAACACATTAGTAATAAATCTTAATGCAAGATAAGAGAACCCATGTATAGAAAAAGGCATCTTGAGGGAGTTGAGTTACCATACCATACATTTCTTGGGCTAGTAAGAGACAAGTGCGAGGGTGTGGTGTCTGTAGGAAAGCCACTCTCTTTCTTGAGCTAGTATGAGGACACAATTTGAGGCCTCCCAATGGAGTTGAGTTAACATACCACATACTGATTGGGCTAGTACATGCCAAGTGATGACACTCCACTAGATTCCCTACATAGTATCATATTGTGTGTTCATAGTAGTGACCTGGAATATTGAATTTGTATTCATGATCACATGTGTACCTTGATTCTTCCATTGGCTGGCATGTGTGTATCCTCTTGTGTGTGTGTGTCTTTTGTGACTATGGTCGGGTAATTATATGCATGAGAATGGTGGGGTGGACCTATAGGTTCCACATGGTTGGGTAGTGTTGCAATCCTATACCACTACTGGGAAACAGAGTATAGAGATGATCTTTTTGTAGCTACAGGATTGGAGCTTGATGCTCATTTTTTCTTCTGATACTTTCAGTTTTTTATGCATTTATCTTGTATTCATTAATATTTAAATGTTGTACTTGATCAAGACTCTTTATTATTTTTATAATGTTTTTTTTATGATTTTGGCGAAATCAAGTTTCTACCTCCTAAATTTTTCAGCTCTCAGCACTCCCTGGTGTGGATTTTACTTCATTTTTTTTGGCTAAAATCTCCTTATCTTTCTTTTTTAGACTCAAGGAGAAACTTATCATACAAGTAGCTATATGCTCTCATAGAATTTATAGTGGTTTCTCATATGGAAAACTATCGGGACTCGTATGAGATCTCACTACCCATATTGGGTCTTTCTTTTTTCTCGTATGAATTCCAATGGATTATTGTATGACAACATATGTATACTTGTATGAATTTCTACTGGAGTTACTCATATCATGGGCATAGGGAATTTTTATCCTCCACTGGAAGAGGCAAGTTGACTTTTCAAATACCCTTTTTTGTGATACACCTTCCAAATTAATAATAAATTGAGTATCAATTGCTTTTGGGCAATTGAATGTAATCTATGTTAGACTTGGTGTATTAAATTGGTGAATGAAGTTCTATGATTTAACCATGGTAGGAATTGATCTTTAGTATTTACAAGAATCATTGTAGATTAACTTAGTAATTTTGATGAACCTTGTATGTTAATCACGTAGACAATTAATGAATCATGGTAATGGTTATGGCTTCGGAATATTGTATTGTTGTGTTAGTCTTTCGCTTGTGATATGATTACATGTTGGTTAACTCTATCTTAAAAAAAAATTAATGTTATCTTTTCTTTGATCCTTGTGTCCAAGGATTCCTAGGTGGGGCATTACATCTGGTATTAGATCCCATGTTCATAGGCTTGTATATGTAGGTATATGTTTCCTTATTAGATGATCTTGTTTGTGTGTGAGTGTACATGAGTAGTGTTGTGAGTAGTGTTATCTTGTTTCTTGGGTGCATAGGCTTGGAATTCATGTGTTTTTAAATAATTTTCGCAAGTGACATTTGTGGGAGGAAGAGTACCTCCTAAATCTTGCACCTTTCCAGGATGGATGATAACCCTGCGTGAGTACCTTTATTGATTACCTAATACCATAGTTTGGTATGTTTCTCTTTGTTTTTGAGTGTTTGGTGACCCTTGCATGGTCTGTGTGTGTGGATGCCTTGGAACACTAGTTGTTTCGTCTTTTGTTATAACATGATATCTAGTGCATATATGTTGATCCTGAACTATTGTAGGAGTTTATATGCCCTTGTGTGGCTTTATTAAGTGTATGATCATTAGTTGGATTGTTCGATTGGTTTTTATGTTTTTCCTTGAGTTCCTATTGTTTTACTCCCTTTTTGAGTAACATTCATTGTATTACTATGTTTATTTCTCAACAACAAAGTAAATGAACTAACTCATGTTGGTTATATGTGGCATCTTATTTCTTGCATTGTTATGCATTCCTCTTGTAGAGTAATGCTTATGTATCAAGATAATTATAGAAAAAATATATAAATCGGTAATGAGGAATAAAATTATTTTCAGCAATAGATCATTTGGGTTAATGACTTATGTCCCCAAATTGCTTGGTTATTAATCCTTTTGGAAAATCTATGTGGTTGTGAAACATCTGTTGGAATTGCTTGTTCAATGGAATCATGTGAACCTAGAATTTTGTACCTTGTGACCTGGAAAAAAGCCCCTAAATATATTAAAATACCACACAAAGCTTCAAGACCTTATCCAACAACCATACAATCTAGGGCTCTTATAGAGTTCCCAAAACCCACACACACACAAGACTAGATACTTCCACTAGTCTTCAATAGCCATAAGGAACTATTAATCCAAAACTATGACTCACCTTTAAGGGATTTAATAACACTCCCTAAAGGATATACCCCTTGATTAGGTACCAAGAAAGACAAATCCCATACCCATTCACTCTCAAGACACCACCAAGACATCAAGGTCTACAAAGGGCTACAAGGACCAAAAAAAAAACTCATTTTGAAACTTACTTGGAAGTCCATGAAAATGAGTCTCAATCACCCTAATATGTTCCAAACCACTCACCTTCAATATCCCCTATGTTAGGGCTTATGAAGAATCACCCAACTCCTTGAGTACACAAAACTCTCTTAGGCCTAATAGATAATTAGGTCTCCATTTACAAATAAAGTGTCTTAAAATGGTTTCAATCCCCAAATAAAACTATTGGATCATATGTAGGTTAATAATAAGCCTCTAAATCCTTGGTTTCAAGTCTTCATTCCACCCCTAGGCAAAGTTGTGCTTCAAATTCCAAACTCTCGACAGTCACATTAAGATGCCTATGTAGAGGGTTTAATAATTTTTCCCTGCATCGATCTCCAGCTTATCTGAGACCTCATAAATCTTATAGTACATCCTCAATCCATTTTTTCCACCAATACTTAGGATTTTCCCATCATGGAATTTCTTGGGAAGAGGATTTTCCACTCGAAAACCTAGTTAGGGCCTTCCTGTGACCAATGGACAATCAAAACACTCTATCTTTCGATCCCCTCCACTTCAAGACTTCAAAATAGTTGCAAAATTCAATTAATACTCCAGGAAAACTTCTAGTTTCCTTTAGTGGTGCATTGAGATCTGTCCTAATCCATACAACTCTGTATACAGTAAAAAATATAGAGAAAATGGTTGATTTTATTGATTAGAAGTATGAAAATTCACAATAGGTTCACTCTAACCTTTGATTAATGTTTTTAAACCTTGAAATACTATTCCAAATAACTTCCAACCAAAAAAATTTGGTTTTTTATGTTTGGATTCAAAAGTTGCAACTTTTCAACCAAAAGTTGCATTATGCAACATGACAACATTGACAACTTTTGAAAAAAGTCCTCAAATGTTCTAATCCTTTCCTAGTTCGACTCCTAGACTCTACTAAATAACTTAAAGATGTTATGTGAACATTTTGAGCCTTATTTATGTGTAATAGACTACTCTAACCCATCCTACCCAAAATTTGTCCAAAATTGACTAAGGTAGACAACTTAGGTTTATAATACCTAGTGTCTCCTTGTCTCACAAGTAGGAATTATTGAAAACTTTGGATCCTATATCCAATAATTAATCTAAAGTAATATAACCCTTTGATGTTGTAGGCACAGGTGTGCTTCAACTTGTTGGATTTGAGGGTGCTCCTGTACCATACTCCCGGGGTGTATTTATCTCAAGTCCTCGTGAGATGAGTTCCTGCAAGCTTGAACCATGTTTTGCATCTCTTGTTCATCCATCAAGGAAACTTCTTCATCAAGGCTCCCTTTCTACTTGAAAAAGTATTTCTTGTAAACATTATTTTTGGTTTTCTTAATGATATTTGTATCCAAGATCTTTTCAAGCTTCTTTGGATAATGAGACAGTATCCCTACAATATCTTTTTGAATTTCTTCTTTGTGGACTTTTGTACCTACTTTTACATCACCTTTATAGGGGTAAACTAAAAAATATTAAAGATAGGGTATATACCAAGTTGTGAGGTTAATTCAATTTTATAGGCATTCGAACCATGTTTCTTCAAGACTAGACAGGGTCCTACTTTCTTCATAAGTAGTTTAGTATGCTTGCCCTTAAAAAATCTCTCCTTACTAAAGGATGCCCAAACCAAATCTCCAACCTGCAACTGTACATCCCTTCTATATTTATCATTGATTTGTTTATACTTCTCTGCACTTTTCTCTAGTGCCAAATTTACTGAGTCATGAATCTCCTTCATACTCTCTACAAACAGTTAACCATGGGCACTAACTGGAGTGTTTTGAGGAAGTTCTCTGAGCTCCAGGATTCCTCTTGGACTTTCTCCATATACAATTTGAAAAATAATTTTCCCAGTGCTCTTGTTGACTTAGTCATTGAAGGAAAATTGTACTTGGGGTAGCAATGAATCCCATTTGTCACCATATTTCTGTGTCAAGCACCTAAGAAAGTTTCCAAGTGACTTGTAAACAACCTTTGTCTTCCCATTTGTTTGTGTATTGTAGGTAGAGCTAAAACACAAATTGGTCCCTACCCTTTTCCATAAGGTCCTCCAAAAGTGATAAATAAACTTGACATCTATGTCTAACAAAATAGTTTGTGGTAATCCATGGATGCTAACAATCTCTTTAAAGAATAGATTTGAAATGGATGATGCATCATTGGTCCTTTTACATGGAATGAAGTGAGCCATTTTACTAAATCTATCGACCACTACATAAATGTTATCATGTCCTTTTTGTGCCCTAGGAAAACCCATTACAAAATCCATACTGCAACTCTATCAAGGCATTTTAGGAATAGGTAAAGGTTGATACGACCCTACATTGGTAGATGTGCCCTTTGCCCTTTGAGAAATTATACATGTCTCCATAATATTCCTCACTTTAGTCTGAAGCTTTGGCCAATAGTAAAATTTTCTTACTTGTTCCAATGTCTTATCCAAACCAAAATGTCCTCCCATGCTATCTGCATGCTTCTCTCTGATAATGTTTTCTCTCATTGAACACTTAGGAATGCATAACTGGTTTCCCTTAAATAGTATACCATTCCAAATAAAAAAATATGCATACTCAACATGGTAAGCCTTAGAGAAATCAAAACACACTTGATAAATGATGACATATAATTTATTTAATGTTTGAAGATGTTAAGTTGATCACCAAAATGCAGAAAGATAATGCAAGACATAAAATTATTTAATGGATTGTATTGTCATTGATGTCAACTTGATATAATATGATTGGTTATATACAAAGTGTCAAAGAATTCAGAGAATCAGAGAGATAAATATTATGCTGCATAATCGATCAACATTCACTAAGTGACTATAAACACCGACGGGAAGTGCACCCGGATGGATAGAGAAACCTGAAAGTAAAATTCACAGTGATTCCCGAGTAAGAAACTCAAAAATAATTACTGACGAACAAAATCACAAGCATTACCAATGAGCATAAATACACAGTGATTCTCAATGGACAAACAACCCTAATGAATAGACAACCCCAAAAGAGATTCCCAAGGAGAATTGAAGTGTTGACCAAAGCTATCAAAGAGTTAAACATTGAAAATAACTAAAGTTCAGAAATGAAAAAATACTTAGCTAGCAAGAGATAAATATAGAGTTAACTAGTTGTTAACAATGTTTTCATCGACAATTTAAAGCTAGAGATAAGTAAAATATTTAAAGCTATGTTATATAGTTGTCAAGGAGAAATCTATGAGATAAACCAAAAGTAAAGCTTTAAATCTAGACTGGCTAATATTGTGGATCACGCCAAGAACAAGAAAGGCAAGAACTTAGAAATGATAATATCATGTCTATAAAGATACAATATAATTCATCATGAATTACGGGAGTCAATAGAGAAAAGGGATGCTGGAGAGAAACTAATCAAGCACAACTTCATACAGTTCTGATTGATCAAGCTAAGGAAAGAGCTAAAGAATTTTGCAGACACCAAGCAACAAAGAAGCATAGGATCACTGAGAAGAAAGAAGTGGAGAAAATATATTGAAAAGATAAATTTATTAGAAAGTTATAATGAGCTTACAATAGATCTAACAATCTACAAAGTATAGTTGTATATGCGAACAAATCATTTATTGTTTTAGTTTAACCATTGATTCATAAAGTCTCTTAACTGATCAAGACTTAACAATCCTTTCTATATTAAGATACATCCCAAGGTTATCAAAAAGTTTGATCATGAAGATAACATGAGATTCCAGATACTATTTGACAACCAAAGGTTTGGTCATAGAAGGTAGCATAGAGATGCCTGATATCAAGTGAAAAACTATTCTATTTAAATCCTCTAACAAGGTCACACCTAACAGTTTGTTTGTAACCTTTAATAGGGTTGGATCTTCACTGAGCTCACTTCAAAAGAGTGAAAATTTTGGGTTATAGGTCCCAAGTGGTTTTTCCCTTAATAGGGTTTCCACGTTAGAAATCCATGTGTCAATGTGTTTATGAGTCATTACTTTAGTGTTTTTCATTACACATAAGTAGTTTGGATTGATCGGTATACACTAAGAAATTTACTATTTTTTGGTAAATGAAAGACTGCTAATCGGTAAAAAGTAAGAATAAGGGTTAACAGTGAACTCTGAGTAGTAGTTATTTGTTAAGATTGTTTGAAGGCATTCATCTTGTAGGACTAAAGATAACTAGAGGCTTATATTGCGGTACTAATTTTTTGGGTTGAATTAATGGAATGTTTTTGAGGCCACTGATTCACCTCCCCCTACCCACCCCCCTCTTAGTTATTCTAAAAATTGGTATCAAAGCTTGTATGCTTAGAAAGGGAGTTTAACAGCTCAAGCAAAAGATCACAAGATGAAAAAATGAGATGTGCCCAGTTGAATAAAGAAAACTTTGCATCATGGAAAATCAGAATAAGACTACACCTATTAGGTATATGTAATGATGTTACTCAAAACCTTGATACTTAATATGTGTTTCCTATAGGTCCTCACACACTTGAGCAGTTGAGAGAAAGCATGAGCATAATTGCATGCTGATAGAACTTACTTCCTCACTCTCTAATGTTGAGTTTGAAAATGTCAAAACCTTCATCTCTGCAAAGTAAATGTGGGATAAATTGAAGCTGGTACATGGAGGAGATGCTAATGTACTAAGATCAAAGGAAGAAATCCTAAGAGGGAGGTTTGATGACCTAGGGATTAAAGAAGGAGAAAATATCACTCAGTATAGCTGCAGAATTAAAGATGTATTCAATGTTATCTGAGGAGTTGGAGGTGTACTTGAAGAAGAAACAGTGGTAAGTAAAATCCTCAGAACCTTACCGCATGTATATGCTATTAGAGTATCTTCTATACAAGAAATGAGAGTAGTTGCAAACAATAATGTTACTCTAGATAGTCAGATTAGTAGACTGATTTCATTCAAGATGAATAACTTTGATAATAGTGCCTTACCATCTATTGAGTATGCATTCAAATCTTCTTTGAAAATAAGTAAGTCATGTCATAGACACAATATTAGAAATGATAGTGAATGTGATATTGATGACCAAGGACTTGATGAAATTCAAGCACTAATGGTAATAAAATTTCAGAGAGGCAAAGGTAGATAAAAACGAAAATTACCACTTGTATGTTTTAATTGTAAAGAGGTTGGACACTTTACTGCAAGATGTCCTAACAGAAGAAAAGATGACAGAATTAATGACAGAACATATGAAAATAAGTTTTTCTGAGGTGATAATAGAGATTACCAAAGAAACCGACAACCTGACAGAAGAGATACCCAAGACTACAAGGACAAAGGAAATAAAGCTTGTTACCTACCTTAGAACCGAGTTGATGACACTGACACAAAATTTGATGAAGACATTGAGATGGAATTTATAGCCATGAAGGATGATTCAGACGAAGAATAAGAAAGGTATGTAGAGACTACACTCATATCAAAGGTTAGTAAGAATGATGTCTATATTATACATAGTGCCTGGACTCACCACATGACCGGTGATTAAAAAAAAGTTTGAAACTTTTGAATACTATAATGGTGGATCAGTAAGAATGAGTAATGACACACCTTGTCCAGTTGAAGGTAAAGGAACCATAATGTTGAGCAACCTGATCAAATGTGAATATTCTTACTGGGTAAAAGGAATGAATTATAATCTATTAAGTGTTTCACAACTGATTAATATAGGTCATTGAGTAGCATTTGAGAAAAAAAAGGCAAATATCTTTAATGAATCAGGAAGGTTGATCAAAACTGGTGAATAGACAAAAGGTAACATTTTCTATCTTGATGACATTAAACCACTTGTTTAATTTCTAGAAATGAAGACATATGGTTGTGGCATAAGAGATTATGTCATGTGAATTTTGACAACATGATAAAGATAAACAATAAAAGAAGAGTAAGAGGCTTATGGAGCATGTCAAAGCCCGAACATATCATGTGCAAGAAGTGTCAAAAAGGTAAGATGAAAAAGTCTAGTTTCAAGACTAAATCCCATACATCTAATGCTATTCTAGAATTAGTCCATATTGATTTATGTGGACCCATGAGGACAAAGAGTTACTATGGTGATAGGTATTTCATTTTCTTTGTAGATGACTATTCTAGAATGATGATAGTTATGTTCTTAAAAGATAAATCAGAAGCATTCAAGAAGTTTAAATGGTATAAGGCTATGGTAGAAAACAAAGTGGTAAGGAATTAAAATGCGTAAGATCAGATAGAGGAGGGGAATTTTTTTTTGATGAATTCACTAACTATTGCAATGAGCATGGAATTAAATGACAGGTTTCTATACCAAGAGCACCACAACAAAATAGGATTGTTGAAATAAGAAACAAATCAATTATTGACTATGCAAGAACACTAATGATTGAGAAAATTATCACTCAAAATTTTTGGAGGGAAGTTGTTAGTACTATTTTCTACACATTGAACAAAGTACAATTGAAGGACATAAAAAAGACACCCTATGAGCTTTGGTATGGTTACACACCCAATTTAAGTTACTTCAGAATGTTTGGTAGTCAATGTTATATTTTGAAAGATGATAGAAATGGAAAGCTTGACTCCAAAAGTGAAGAAGTTATATTTCTAGGGTATTCCACCAAAATCAAGGCTTATAAATGTCTTAACAAGTCTCTCTACAAAGATCATTGAAAGTGCAAATGTAAGAATAGATGAATTTGTAGAAAATAATGATAAGGAAATGAGAAAAGAACCAGAAGACTACAATAGGTTTGTTTACACTGAAGAACCTAACACTCTACATGAGAAATAGTGTATCGCTCCTAAGAAACAAAATATTTCACCTAAGCATCAGGATACAATTACCAAAAATTAGGAAAATACTCAAGATGATGTTCTGAGTGATGGGGATCAAAATGAAGGTCAAGATAATGATCAGAATGATGGAAAATGAGCAGAACAAAAACTTGCAAAGTATGTCAGAAGACATCATCCATAGAATTAGATCATAGGAGACAAGAAGGCTGGAATGAGAACAAGAAGTAAGTCACTAAACACTAGATGTTTAGTTTTTTATTTTGAGCCTAAATATGTTAATACTACACTTGAATATGAAGAATGGGTCAGTGATATGAATAAAGAGATAGAACAGATTGAGAAGAACACTACATAGACACTAGTACTAAGACCAAATGAAAAGAATGTCGTCGTACCAAATGGATATTCAGAAACAAGCTGAATGAGAATGGATAAGTCACAAGAAACAAGGCAAGATTAGTATGGAAAGGATATGCATAAGAGGAAGGTATTGATTATGGTGAAACCTTTGCACCCATTTCTAGACTAGGAGTTATAATCTTACTTGGTTATGTTGCATTCAAAGGATTCAAGGTATACCATATGGATGTCAAATCTGCATTCCTAAATGGAATATTGGAAGAAGAAGTATACATTAAACAACCAGAAGGGTTTGTTGATCCAGAGATGAGAAACATGGTCTATAGACTACATAAAGCCTTGTATGGATTGAAACAAGCACCTAGAGCCCGGAATGAAAGATTTCACTCCTATCTCATAAGCACTAAATTTTTAAGAAAAAGTGAAACTAGCAATCTATACTTAAAAGAAGATACCAATGGTAATATTTTGATTACTGAAATATTTTTTGATGATATAATATTTGGGAGACATGAAATGTTATGCAAATCCTTTGCTAAATAAATGAGCAAAGATTTTGAAATGCCTATGTTTGGGGAGATCAAATTCTTTCTTGGTCTATAAATTCTTCAACAAGAGCTAAGATATATATCACTCAGTCCAAATACATCAAGGAAGTATTGAAGATATTCAATATGGAAGATTCCAAACTAGTTGGGACACCTATGGCAACTAGATGTAAGCTGACAAAGGAAGACAAATCAAATGAGGTAAATCAAACCTTGTATAGATATGTGATTGACAAACTAATATATGTTGTCCGTACTAGAATAGATATAACACATGCAGTTGGAATAGTTGCAAGATTCTCTACTAATCCCAAAGAATCACATATGAATCCTATCAAGAGAATTTTGAGATATCTAAAGAACACCGAGGACTATGGCTTATGGTATAAAAGAGAAGGAAAATTTGAACTTCATGTATATATAGTCGTTGTTTGGGATGGAAACATAGATGATGGAAAGAGCACCATTGGAGGAGCATTCTTCATGGGTGACAGACTTCTCACAAGGATCAACAAGAAACAAGGATGCATCTCAGAGTCTACTGCAGAAGCAGAATATGTGGCTTCTTCTACAAACTGCTCAAATATTGCATGGATCAAACAATTACTAGATGGTATGAATATGAATATTCTTGAACCATTGATTATCTATTGTGATAATACCAGTGCAATTAACGTATCAAAGAATCCATTCACGCATGCTAAGATTAAGCATAATTCTATCAAGTATCATTACTTAAGATAACAAGTGCAAGAAAAATAAGTGATACTAGAATATGTTCAATCGAAGGAACAATTAGGTGACATATTTACCAAGACATTATCAAAAGATACATTTGAGTACTTGAGACAGAGACTAGGAGTCCAACCCTTGTCTATCAGTCAGTAAGCTGACTAGGAGGTTACATCAACCTACACACAATCACAAGATCATGTATGTTGATGGAAGTGAGGTATGGACTGAAAAGATACATCTCTACATAGAAAGGTGTATATCTACACTGAACACCAGAGTCATTGCATTGTTAATGGATAGGGAAATTCAAGTAGTACATTATAAAAAGGATGGAAGAATTGTTTGGAATTGTTGTCAAAGGAAGAGATTATACCATTATCCATTCATTATCCTTGGAAAAAAGTTCATAATAATTAAAAGGAAGAGTTAATCATTATCCAAAGGGAGATATTACATATGAAAGATCCATCAAAGGGGGAGAAGTAACAAAAGGGAGAGAATACATACTAAGGGAGAGATTGTTGTCAAAGGAAAAAGAGATTATCAAGGAGAGGAACAGTCAAGGTAGAGAACATATCAGAAATAGAATCAAAAGATGAAACATATATCCAGTAAAGGGATTAAACATTGAAGAAGACACTCTCCAAGAAACAAATCTAAGCTATATGAGGTTACCAAGAGCCAGACATTTGTAATGGTTATAGAACAAAAGAGTTGGGAGAGATTGATGAACTTCAACTTGTTATATTTCATATTGTATTAGTAATAATATAGTGTGATAATGTACTTAGTTTCCATGAATGCCAAAGGGAGAGATTGATGACATATAACTGATTAAATTCTTGAAGATGTTAATTTGATCACCAAAATGCAAAAAGATAATGAAAGACATTAAATCAGTTAATGGATTGTATTGTCATTGATGTCAACTTGATATAATTTGATTAGTTATATACAAAGTGTCAAAGAGTTTAGAGAATTAGAGAGATAAAGATCATGCTATCAGTAATGCATAATAGATCAGCATTCACCAAGTGACTATAAACACTGATGTGCAATGCATCCTGACGGACAGGGAAAGCCGAAAGTAAAACTCATAGTAATGACCAAGCAAGAAACCCAACAACCATTACTGACGAGCAGAATCACAAGCATTACCAACAAGAATAACTTCATAGTGATGCCCAATGGACAGAAAACCCCGATGGAGATGCTCACAGAGAAATGAAGTGTTGACCGAAGCTATCAAATAGTTAAACACCGAAAAGAATGGAAGTTCAGAAACTAAAAAATACTTAGCTGGGAAGAGATAAAAATTGATTTGATTGTTTGTTAACATTGTTTTCATTGACAAGTTAAAGTAAGAGATAAGCAAAAGATTTAAAGTTGTTTTATCCACTTGTCAAGGAGAAATCTATAGGATAAAACTGAATTAAAGCTTAAAATCAAGATTGGCTAAGATTGTGGATCATGCCAAGAAGAATAAATTAAATAACTTAGAAATGGTGATATCATGTCTATAAAGAGACAATCTAATTCATTATGAATTAGGGGAGTGAATAGAGAAAAAATATGCTAGAGAAAAATTGATGAAGAACAACTTCATACAGTCTTGATCAATCAAGCTAAGGAAAGAACTAAAGAATTTTGTGGACATGGAGCAGAAAAGAAGCACAAAATCCCCAAGTAGAAAGAAGTGGAGCAAAGATATTGAAAAGACACATTGATCAGAAAGGTATAATGAGCTTACAATAGATCTAAAAATCTACAAAGTATAGTTGTGTATGTGAACATATCATTTACTATTTTAGTTTAACCATTGATTCAAAAGGTCTCTTAACTAGCAGGACTTAAAAATCCTTTATATATTGAGATACATCCCAAGGAGTATCAAAAAGTTTGATCATGAAGATAGCATGAGATGCTATATACCATTTGACAAACCAGGGTTTGGTCATAGAAGGTAACATAGAGATGCCTGATATCAAGCAAATAATTATTCTTTTTAAATCTTCTAACAAGGTCACACCTAACAATGTGTTTGTAACATTTAATAGGGTTGTCTCTTCACTGAGCTCACTTCTAAAGAGTGAAAATTTTGGGTTACTGGTCCCAAGTGGTTTTTCCCTTAATAGGGTTTCCATGTTAAAAATCCATGTGTAAATGTGTTTATGAGTCATTACTTTAGTGTTTTGCATTACACATAACTAATCTAGATTGATTGGTATACACTAATAAATTTACTATTTTTTGGTAAATGAAACACTCCTAATCAGTAAATAGTAAGAATATTGTTTAATAGTGAACTTCAAGTAGTAGTTATTTGTTAAGATTGTTTGAAGGCATTTATCTTGTAGGACTGATGATAACTAGAGGCTTAATATTGTGGTACTAAGTTTTTGGGTTGATTTATTGGAATATTTTTGAGGCCAGTGATTAACCCCCCCCCCCCGCTCTTAGTTATTCTAACATATAAATAGTACTTAAATTCTCATCATCCACATACATGTCTTTTAATGAATCAATCCCTACACTTTGAAGTTCAATTTCTTGCATTGCTAGATTCCTTCTACTTAATGCATCTACCACCTTATTGGCAATTTCCTTTTTGTGTTTAATTGAAAAAGTGTAAGCTTGTATTAACTCCACCCATTTCATATGTTTATGGCTTAATTTTTCTTGACTATTCAAGAAGCTAAGTGCTTGGTTGTCTATGAAGACAAAAAATGGTTTTGGTAGGAGGTAGTGCCTCCATTTCTTCAATGAAAAGACTAATGCATATAGTTTTAAGTCATAAGAGGAGTATTTCTTGTTGGCTTCATTTAGTTTCTCACTGAAAAATATTATAGGCCTTCCCTCTTGGCTCAAGATAGCTCCTATAGCAAGGTTAGAAGCATCACATTCAATGGTGAAAATTTTCTAAAAACCAGGAAACACTAAGATGGGTTCTTCCATTACCTTTTGCTTCAACATTTGAAAGGCTTCTTCTGCATCTTTGGTCCACACAAACCTGCATTTTTTTCCATATTTTATGGTATAAAAGATGGGAGCACATAGCTAACTGAAGTTTCTAATGAACTTATAAAAGGATGCAAGTCCACGAAGACTCCTGACTTCTATCATTGTTCTAGGAGAGGGCCAAATTAGGATGGCTTCCAGTTTCTTAGGGTCCACTTTGATGTTCCCTCTTGAAATCACAAAGTCCAAATAGACCAAATCCTCTTGCATAAAAATACACTTTTCAAATTTTATAAAAAGTTTTTCTTCATGTATTCTTTTATGGACCAAGTTAAGATGCTTCAAATGATCCACTTTATCCTTACTGAAACTAGGGATATCATCAAGATATACTATGACAAATTTTCCAAGGAAGGTTTTGAGCACTTCATTCATGAGCCTCGTGAATGTGGTTGGGGCAGTGCACAACCCAAATGGAATCAACCTCCATTCATATGAGCCCTAATTTTTTTTGAAGGCAATCTTTCACTCATCTCCATCCCTAATCCTTATTTGGTGGTATCCACTCTTCAAGTCCACCTTAGAATAGTACCTTGATCCTCCTAAATGATCCAATAGATCCTCTATCTTAGGCATAGGAAACCTATACCTAATTGTGATTCTATTTATTGCTCTACAATCGGTGCACAATCTCCACATGCCTTCCTTTTTAGGAGCCAAAAGTGTAGGTGCTGCATAAGGACTGAGACTCTTAACTATTAGACCCTTATCTAGGAGTTCATGTATCTATTTTCAATCTACTTGTTTTTCTCTGGGGTCAAATTATATGCTTTTTTGTTTGGTAAATTTTCTATAGGGATTAAGTCTATGTTATGACTTATCTCTCTAACAGAGGGTAGTTCATTAGGCAAGTCCAAGGTTAAAATATCTTTGTATAGATTTAGTAGGTCTTCTACTTCCTTAGGACCTACTCTTCTCAAGGGTTTTACTTCCTTCTCAACCTTCTTAGGTCTATCATCCATAGGTACAATGACTAGGGCATAACAAGAGGCTCTTTCTTCCTTTAAATGTTTCAAAACTCCTTTTTCTCCTATAAATAGAAATTTAGAATCCTTTTATTCCTTTGTATTATAAGGAAGGGGTAAGAAACTTACCTTTTCTCCATTTTAGTTTATATAATAGGTGTTAAACCTCCTATTATGATGATCCTACACATCATATTTCCAAGGCCTTCCAAGTAGAAAGTGGCAGGCATCCATTAGAACAATGTCACAAAGCACTTTCTCTTTGTATTTCTCAATTTGGAATTCCACCCATGCGTGTTCCTCTATGAGAGTCTATTGGTTCTTTGTGAGCCAATAGACCTTGTAAGGTATTGGATGTGGTACCCTCCTACACTTCAACTTCTTCACTACCTCTTAAGACACTAGGTTGTTCGTAGACCCACTATCTATTACCATTCTGCACACTTTGTCCGCACTCCTGCAGGTGGTTCCCAATAGACTCTTTCTCTATGGGGGTTCTTGTGCTTGGAGCCTTCAAAAAACTCGTCATCATGAGGACTTCCCCTTCTTCAAGTGGTGAATAAGATCCATGTGTAGGATCTCCTTGGTTATCTTCCTACCTAACCATGTTTCCCTTCTCTTTGTCTGATTGCTTGTCTTTTCTGGACACTTGGATGCAAGGTTCCCTAGTTGATTACATCTACAACATCTTGGAGTTCCTAGGTTCCTCCCTCCAAACCTTCCCCTTGAATCTTCTCTCCTTCCTCTATAGGATCCTATAGAACTACTTTCTCCAAAAGTGTTCTCTTGAATGGTTTCCCCAAAACTTCTAGGAGTTTTTCATCTCCCACTACTTGTTCCTCTTCCTCTATTGCAAAAATCTATCTGGCCTCTTCCTCTCCCACTTTGTTCTTGCTTTATTTTGAGCTTTTCTTCCACCTTCATTGCTATTTGATATAATTTTTGGAAATTTTTACAAGAACATAAACTTAACTTATCTTGGATATTTATTCTTAGTCCTTGCATGTATCTTGCAAGTTTGACACTCTCTATTTCCACCATCTTGGATTTCAATAAGAGCCTATGGAATTCTTCTGTATACCCTATGACATCCATCTCCTTTTGTCTCAGAATTTGTCTTTTCTTATGAACTTTAACTTCATAATATTCTAGCACATAAGCCTCTTTCACGAAGGCCACCATCTTCTTTCATGTGCCTACTATATTCTTATCCATTTTCACCTTCTCTGCTTTAGTGAAATTCCACCAAGTTAGGGCAGATCCCTTCAACTTGGACTTTTCTATTTTCATTTTTTGATGCTCTATTATCTCATCATAATCAAATAAATTAGTGAGTGGATCAACCCAATCCATGAATTCTTCTAGATCCATCTTCCCACTGTAGATAGGTATATCAAGCTTAGTGTCCATGGTTCTTCTTTCATAGACTTCAAAGTCTTCAAAAGTAGCCTCTGGTCCACATGGATTTCTCCTTCCTCCTGCTAAGGGGTTTGTTCATCACTCCCCTCCTCTTCAAATTTATCTTTTCCACTACTCCCTTTCATCACTTGTTCCATAAGCTTCTCCATTTCCTTCCTCATCCACTTCCTTTCTTCTTCATGTTCTCTAACTACTCTTAGAAGTTCTGCATTCGTCATTTTGTTTGGTAGTTCACTGTCTTCTCCCCCATCTGACATGTATGCAACTTGCATTCCTCTGAATATATACTAGTTTATTAGATAAAACTTGGAGAAGATCTTGAAACTATATGAAAATACCATAGAAAGGTTCAAGACCTTATCCAACAACCATACAATCTAAGGCTCTAGCAGAGTTCCCAAAACCCACTAACACAAGACTAGATACTTCCACTAGTCTTCAATACCCTTAAGGCACTATTAAGCCATAACTAGAACTCATGATTAAGGGATGGAATAGGGTTCCCAAAAGGCTATACCCCTTGATTAGATACTAAGAAAGACATATCCCACACCCATTCATTCCCAAGACACCACCAAGACATCAAAGGCTACAAGGACCAAAAATGGATCTCATTTTGAAACTTACTTCAAAATCCACCAAAATGAGTCTCAATAGCCCTCAGATGTTCCAAACCACTCACCCTCAATATCCCCTAATTTAGGGCTTATGACCACTCCCCCAACTCCTTAAGAAAACAAAACTCTCCTAGGCCTACTAGATAATTAGGTCTCCATTTACAAAGTAAGTTTCTTAAAATGGTTTCAATCCCTAACCAAAACTATTGGATCATGTGTAGGATCACAAAAAACCTTTAAATCCTTTCTTTCAAGTCTTCATTCCACCCCTGGGCCAACTTGTGCTTCAAATACCCAACTCTGGAAAGTCACATTAAGATGCCTATGCAGAGGGTTTAATAATTTCTCCCTCCATAGATATCCTATTGATATGAGACCTCATAAATATTATAGTGCATCCTCAATCCCTTATTTCCACCAAGACTTAGAATTTTCTCAAGGTGTAATTTCTTGGGAAGAGGATTTTCCTCTCCAAACCCTAGGTAGGGCCTTCATGTAAACACTAGACAATCAAAACACTCTATCTTTTTATCTCCTCCACTTCAAGAAATAAAAAAAATTTCAAACTTAAAGTAAGATGCCAGGCCAACTTTTAGTGTCCTTCAGTAGTGAATTGGGATCTATCCCAATCTATACAACTCATAATACAGTAAAAAATATAGAGAAAATGGTTTATTTTATTGATCAAAAGTATGATCCAACCTTGGAGTAAGGTTTTTCAACCTTAAAATACAATGCCCAATCATTTACAACTGAAAAAGGTGGTTGTGAACATTGGGATTCAAAAGTTGCAACTTTTTAACCAAAAGTTGCATTATGTAACATGACAACATTGACAACTTTTGACAAAAGTTGTCAAATGTTCTAATCCTTTCCTATTTCAACTCCTAGAATCTACTAAAGACCTCAAAGAGGTTATGTGAACATTTTTAACCTTTTTTAAGCATCCTAGACTAATCTAACCCATTCTACGCAATATTTGTCCAAATTTCACTAAGGTAGACAACTTAGGTTTATAAAAATACCTAGTGTCTCCTTGTCTCACAAGTATGACTTATTGAAAACTTTGGATCCTAGATCCAATTAGTAATCTGACCCTTTGATGTTTTATCAACTAGAGTTCTTCAAATTGATGTATTTTAAGGGTGCTCCAGCACCATGACCTTCCATATACCTTTCATTGAGTGCAGTAAGGCCAGTGTGGTAGTAGAGATTATCTACCACTTATGAGATGCTGGGATTGATATTGTACCCTTGTGAGTTTGGTGTTTTCATATTGTTTTAACTAGTTTTATGACTCAGGGTGAAATTTGTGCATACCTCTTTGTGGGAAGATCCTTTGTGGTTGTTTTCCAATCATTGCTTGATCCATTATTGTGTAACCCCTCTTGTTTGAGCATGTTGAACACCCCTATGAGAGATTGGGT
Organism: Thuja plicata; assembly: GCA_018584345.1. Taxonomy (NCBI): domain Eukaryota; kingdom Viridiplantae; phylum Streptophyta; class Pinopsida; order Cupressales; family Cupressaceae; genus Thuja; species Thuja plicata. Next base: position 307,973 of record MU223463.1, read on the forward strand.
CTCATTTTCCTACCCATGTGTTCTTATCCTTGTGGAATAATCACCCTCGTACAATGTTATGTTGCTTACCCTGATAACTTGTACTGTGCATTGATCATATGTTTAGAGTTATTCCTTTAACCATGATTTGTTTAAGACACTACATAATGGAAATGTTTCATTGCATGGAAAGGAATAAATAAATTTTTATTCAGAAATATTACTGTTGTATTTATAAAAATTATACATAATAATTTCACTAAAACCATTGATGATTCATTGTTTGATGTGTTTTTCCATGTTCACTAACATTTCTCATATGATGTATTCCTCAATACCATGTGGCAGTTACTATATCTTATGTTACAGATTTCAGTGACAATGTTTTGTGAATGTAAATCATGATTGGTTCTTTGTTTTATTTTCTTGGTGCATCTTTCCATGTTTTGTGTGGGATAACATCTTTTTCTTGTATTTTCCTTGCTTGGACTAGTCACTATAACTTCTCTAAGTATCTTATTGTGATAGTTGTCACATTTTATTTATTGTCAAAATGTGCACATTTTTGGGATTTACTGTTGGAATTGATAATTTCCCCATTTTGTTTTTTCCCTTTTTAGTTTCTTGGTGACTACCCTAAATGTTTGGTATTGTTTCCCAGCTTTTTGTTTTGTGACTCTATCATGTTCAATCAGTCTTCTGATAGTTTTTGTAAGGGAGGATATCACAAAGAACATACTATATTGTGTGGTTTACTAATAGCAAAGATGATAGTTAGATTGTCTTTTATTTTAATTATGAGAAAATCTTGTGTGGTACATGAAGAGAAAAGAAAGTTGGTAATGATATATGTCCTTGTTAAGTGTTAATTGATTTAAAAATGCATTGGATTATAAATATCCTTGGTATGGATGTCCATAACTATATTGTGCAATGGATAAATAAATGTAAATCATGTTAAATGAGATTATAGTCATCGAAGTATGTGAAATTGTTAATGAATGAATAGTTATTTTTTGCCCAACCTCTATTTTGTGGAATGATTAGAATCTTTGTGCAAATTTTATTTCTTTTTAATGATCATGCATATCTTATGAATTATTGGTTGAGCTTGAATTTATGCTTTTTTTTTAGAATACATGCTCATTGTGATTCTTTTTTGCTTCTATGATGTAATTTGGAGACCTTGAGCATTAACTATCTTAGCATTAATTAACTCTGGACAATTGGGTGTGACTTAGTCCACCCAGATGAGTTTTGATCTATGTTGTAGGTCTTGATGATGGTGCATTAATGTTGTGTTTACCTCTTTTAGAGTGGATGTGGAGGTGCTAGATACACTGCTATTTGCATTTTAGGGTTAGTGAGTATTCTTGAATTCTGGTTGAGTTGTGAACTCCCCCAACTCTTCTTGGACTATCATAGTGTGTAGGTAAAGAGAATCCCTATCCTGTCTTAACACTCTCATATTTATATTTCCTTATGATTATATATATATATATATATATATATATATATATATTCATTAAGTTATCCTCTTCTTGGTGATATTATATGTTGGAAGTCAGGTTGCCATAGGATTTATAGTATTTTAGTATTCCCAACCTTAGGCTAGAAGGACATGATAGTGGTGGCTGTATCTTACAATCTTGAGCTTGGTTATGGATTTGAATATAATATGGTGTTCACTTTTGTGATTCATTTCCACCTTGTTTAAGGTAGGACCATGGTCTGATTGAGTTAAGTGATGCTACTATCAAGCTATAGTTGATCTCTTTGAATTGGAGGAACTGTATTGCTCCTATTCGTGTTATTTTGTTGGGCTTTGAGTGTTCCCTTAAGTTGAAGGAGTGCACTAATAAGCCTTTGTTTTTTGAGTGCTCTTGGTTGTGAGAGGATACATGGTACATTTGTATCCCATGGTACACCTGAGTATCCCTTAGAAGAGTGCAATTTTGGAAAAGAATATTCACCTTTTAAGATTCTTGGGTGAGTTAGTGAGATTCTGGTTGGATTTAAGAATGCTATATATGGGCATGTTGGTGTTCTTTTAATATTTTGGGATGATTTTTTCTAATTTTCGAAGTTGATGAGTTGGAAGTTCTTAGAACTTAGATCTTGGAGTGATCATGGAGGGAACTATTTTTAAATTATATCCCTTGTAATAAGGTAAAGTGGATGTGTTATGTCTCTTTTGGAAGAGATCATGAAAAGATGTGCCTCTTCTAGCGCATATTAAGTTCTATTTAAATGGACAATGAGAGAATGTTGATTCTCTTTGGTGTGAGTTGATCCTTTCAGCAGTTGTGGGGGCTACTTTGTAAGTAATTGGTTTGGTTTGGCCAAACTTGCGGAGTAGTTGTATTTATATTCTTGCATTTCAGATTTAGTTTTTGATCTCACACTTGGTATGCTCTTTTGGATTTGAATTGTAGGCTTCCAGGAGTAAGACTAGTCTCTAGAGGGGATGAGGTAGTGTCACTCTCATTTTTATTTTGTATAACATCTTGGTGGATGTGGCTTTGATGGTTTATGTTTGTGTATTTCATGATCATATTGGACTTGCGAGAGGTTGTACCTTTGGAATGATCTTATGTATCCTATTGTATCAACAACTTTTTTATGTCCTTATGTTGGTTGTATATATATTGGTGATGCTAAGTCTTCTAAGAATTTTATTTTGGGTTTTGAGGATTTATTGTATTTTGGTTATTATTCTTGTGTGATGGTGTTATGTTGGCATTATGAGATGCACTCATTTCAATTTATTTGTGTGCTCAATCTGAGATTACTCTTTTGGTTATGATTCTTATCTGTCATTTTGGCTTGTGATGTAATTTAATGGTTTTACTGAGGTATATTCCAGTGGTTACCTAATTTTGATTGCTTACCTTGTTGAGATACTATCTAGATTGGGAATTATTATATTGTGCAAATGGATCTTGTGGTTGCACTAAGTGATGTATCAAATTACCGTAGCTTATTTTTGTTACCTGTATCATCGCTAATTTTAAATGTTAGATTACACTATTAGTAATATTTTGATCTTATCTACATGATGATGCCTAGTTTATTTTGTATTCAGATTTGGATACATTATTATGGTTCTTTTATGTTGTTGGTACCATTCTTTTGCCTTCAATAGATATATGTTCAGATAGCTATGAATCATTATTTAAATCCTTAAATTTAAATGGGTTATCATGTGATTATATATTTTTATGTTGTACTACACAAAGGCTATGCATTTTTATTTTTGGTACTTGTACAAATTAAGACAAAGTCATATTCACTTGCTTGCGAGATCTACATGATGTCTCATTCTCCTTCAATGTGATTATGTGTTTGTTTGTGCTTCAGATATTTATATGATGAAAATCTATACTTGATGGTTGCTTGTATACTGAACAAGTAAAGGTTACATTCATCCTAAGTAGAGAATTCAAGTGTGTACCTATATCCCAGACAGTGGCACCAAGAGATAGTGACCTTGACCATTCATGCTAAGCCAATGTCGTCCTTGTATGGGTGACGCATCCATAGTATTATTCTTATTATTGTTAACCATCTGGTTATTATGGTAAATCTAAAATCATATTGCTATGTGATTTGACAAGTGAGTGTGTCTATGCATTTAGGGTTCTGCTATTGTTGAAGAAATTCTTAAATTTAAATGCTGATTTGATTATACTTTGGGGAATTTTAATGATTTGTTTTATTTCAATTATTTTTTGGCTAATTTTCTATAGTTGGATTCGAAATGACTTGATTATTTTTATTTGATTTGGGAAAAGTTTGAATAGTTTATTTAATTATTTAAATATTCAATTTGAAAGTCACTTTGGAGAAAAGTGCTTTATATTTTATTAGTGAGTTTCTTTTACTCACTTTTTCACTTGCAATTTTGGTGAAAATAATATTTTTGCTCCAAAATGTATTATTTTCATTCTGATCGACCCTCTTGCCAGATGTTTGTGGGTATCATCTAATTGGAATAGTTTCATAATTGCTTGTGTTCCTATGGAACCATTTAGGATTGGGTGAATTCTTCTTATGTTTCTTCCCTTTCTTGGTTTTTACCATTCATGTTAGGTAGGGCATAACACTCTTTTTGATTTATTTCATTTAATCAAATGAAACAAACTGCTAGATTTTTTGGGGTTGAAAACTAGTGTTCCTCTCTATTTTTACTCATTTCTATGACCTAGTTGGGCAGGCATAAGCAATTTTTCATTTTCATGCTTTAGAAATTGAAGATTTTATCTAGTTATGCTATCGTATTTTGTATGTGTGTGAGGAACTTGAATTTATTTTATTTTGGGGGGTTTGGGAATATTTTAGAAATGGGTTTTTTATTTCATCATTTTTGAGATGGTTGAATTTTGCATGTTTTTATGTCATCTCTTTTTGCATGTCACCTAGTAATTGTTAGTTGCCTTGTTGGCTTGAGTTAATTTATGTTTTTGATAGCCTTTTCTACAAGGAGTAGGATTGTGGAGTTGGAATGGATAGATGAAATTCAAAGTATCTTTATATCCCAATCCGAAAGTTCTCCATCAACATAATTTTGTGGATTTTTCCTTGTTTGTGGATTTGCCAGAATTTTGAGTGATTCATTTCTTTTGGGAATTATGTGTCATCATTGTATGCTCATGAGATGAATTGTTGATTTAATGGGAATTTTCCCTATTGGAAAGTGGCCGATTGACCTAAGTATTATTTTTATTCAATTTGGTTTCCACTCAATTGTGTTTCTAGAGTGTGTTATGTTGTTTCATCTTGCTTCTTTTCCCGGATCTAGCCCTTTTCATATTGTTGTTTCCTTTTTAACATGGAGTTGGTTGAGTCCAGCCATGTGCATGTGAGCATGCTTATTATGGATCTTGTGAGATCTGAACTCCTGGATATAGGTCAGTTGAGTATATGATCATTTGGGGTTGGGTTGGGAAATTGTGTTTCCTTGTGGCACTTGTCATATGATGACCAAGGGTATGTACTGGTAGATGTGTGGAGTGGCTTCTCATAGTTATCCTGACCTAGAAGTGGTTGATAAGGTAATATAAAGAGGTTTAATAAAGTGATAACCAAATAAACATATAGGTAATAAAATTAAATGCAAGATAAGAAAACCCATGTATGGTATGAGGCCTCCCAAGGAAGTTGAGTTAACATACCATACATCACTTGGGATATTAAGAGCCAAGTGTGAGGGTGTGGTGTATGTACGGTATCTATTATCCTATGTGAGTTGGTACGAGGACATGGTATGAGGCCTCCCAAGGGAGTTGAGTTACCATACCACATACCACTTTGGCTACTACAAGCCAAGTGATGACAGTCTACTAGATTCCTTACATAGTATCCAATAGTGTGTTCTAAGTAGTGACCTAGAATATTGCATTTTCATTAATGCTCATATGTGTGCCTTGAGTCTTGCATTGATTGGCATGTGTGTAGCCTCTTGCGTGTATGTGTCTCTTGTGTGATTGTTATCAGCTCATTATCCTTTTGAGCACAATGAGGTGGATCTATGGGTTCCACATGGTTTCATGGTGTTGATATCCTATACTACTATTGGGGATCAGAGTACAAAGATGATCTTCTTCTAGCTACATTATTGGAGCTTGATGCTCATTTTTTCATTTGGTACTTTTAGTGATTTATGCGGTTACCATGTATTCATAAAAATGTAAATGTTGTAGTTTATCTATATGCTTTAATATGTATATAATGTTGTATTTATGATTTTGGGGCAATCAAGTGTCTATCTCCTCAATTTGGTCACTCCCTGCACTCCCTAGTGTGGAATTTAGTTCACATTTTTGTCTAAAATTTCCTTATCTTTCTTCCTTGGGCTAGAGAAGCAGCTACTCATATGAGTTGTTATATTCTCTCGAATGAGTTATAGTGGTTTCTTGTATGGAATCCTATAGGGAGTTGTATGAGAACTGACTCCTTATACTGGGTCTTTCTATTTTCTCGTATGGCTTCTTATGGATTCTCATATCATGGGCAGAGGGCATTTTTTTCCTCGACTCGAAGATGCAATTTGACTTTCCAGATACCCTTTTTGGTGATACACTTTCCCATTTCAGAATAGATAAAGTATCAGTCACTTTTGTGTAGTCAAATGTAATCTATGCTAGACTTGGCATATTAAATTGGTAAATAAACTTGTATGATTTAACCATGGTAAGAATTTTTCTTCAGGCTTAAAAAGAATCATTGTGGATTAACATAGTAATTTTGATGAACCTTGTATGCTAATGATGTAGATGGTTAATGAATCGAGGTAATGGTTAGGGCTTGGGAAGATTTTGTTGTTGTATTAGTCTTCCACTTGCCATATGTTTACATCTTGGTGAACTCTATCTAAAATAAAAAATTATGTTAGCTCTTCTTTGGTCCTTGTGTCCAAGGATTCTCACACGGGGCATTACATACAACATGAAGATTGGATAGAATGACATGGAAAACATGTTTGCAAAATGTAGGGCATGCAGATTATCTGACATAATAATACAAGAGAATTTTGTTCCCAAGAATGAAATGGAATGATTGTAGAGTATATTTTAGAGGAATATGAAGATATTTTGAAAAGTACAAAGTGAAACTACAACCCTTGCCAATGACCTCTTTGGGCATATGTAATATGTAAATTGGCTCTTTCGAGTAAGGTATGAACATCCCTCGGAGGAGTGACTGAGCAGATGAATAATTAACAACATTACCTCAAATGATTACGATTTCATTATATGTGATGATTAGAAGTCATGCACATATGTATATTGTGTGAAAAGGTTTAGGAAATTTGTTATATATATATATATATATATATAGATATATATATATATAATGTGGAATCATACAATGGGAATACCAGTGATGGTTTTTGGAATACCCCAATTGCGCAATTTGGATTTGATGAAAATGCTTTGAAATTAAAAATAAAATGCACTAACATATGTAGAACTAGTTTGAACAACATATTTTTGCATCTTCTTTACCATGCCAATGGGGAAAGAGATAGAAGAAGGTCAAGACACCTATTAATACTATGATGGACATGTAAGAAAATATTGAAATTGTAAATCCTTAGAACTATTCGATAGAATGTACTCATAAGTATGCTAGTGAAAGGAAAATAACCTGGTAAATAGGATTATGTTTGCTGATGAATTTCATATGACTGAGGTGGGTGCCAATTTACAAGGTGTATCGCTAGTCATGATGTGGTGTAGGAGTGGTCCCACAATAGTGTGTTCCACTTTTTGGCCAACTTTGACACTTGGATCAACATTCTGAAAAAAGCCTTCACTTTTGAGCACCTATTGCCACAAAAATATTAGGCATTTGAAGCTGCTGTAAAATAGAGTCTTTTCACATTTAATTTCTAGTTTCTAAATATTTATTAAAAAAGAATTAAAATTGATTTGAATCCATTTTTACTTCTCTTTCAAAAAATATTTTGTGTGAGAATTTGGTGTTTTTAAGGAGTGACTGTTACTTGGATCAACAATTTTTTTTTTTTAAATGATAACGATGTAATTCTTTTGAGGTTATTTTATAGTTTATTAAGTTCCAAAGTGACAATAACTATAATTTATTCATAGGTTTTTCTGGATTTCTCTAACTTGATATGTATATATTAAAATTATTTTTTTCTTTTTTTCATAGAAAGGTAACATAAATACTCTTTTCCTACATTTTTTTCATAATTTGCTTTTGTAAGTTACTATTTTACTTGAAGCATCAATGAAACAAGTTGTTGAATGACCAAATAACCTATGTTTAATTAAAGTAAAATTTGAAAGTGAGAATGAACTCAATATGTATTAAAATTATAGTCATTATAAAGCTTTCTCCCAATAGAATTATAAGACATAACTTTATTTAGAAAAAAATCTTTTTTGGTTCATGTTTCAGGCCTTAAAAGACCATTTTTCCATTTTTTTTAACTCAGAGGAAAAACTTCAAATTTGGGGTCTTTGCGCAAAGACCTCCTTTACACGAAGGTAAATCAGGGCTTCATGTGAAGGGGTCTTTGTGCAAAGACCCCCATGGGAAAATACTGGCAGAAAAAGCCCCGCCAGATTTTTATCTCACCTAGTTCTCCTGAACTAGGTCAGCTAGTTATGATTTTTTTTTATTGTATGGTATGAATATATATTTTTTCGCACAATTGCAATCAAGTTAACTCAAATTTTCTACTTGTTATCTTATTTTTCAAAGATGTTTTTTTGGAAGAGAATTTCTATTGGTGTTTTTTAAAAGGCATAATTTTGGAGAGGAGAATTACTATCAAGCTATTTTTTCATAGATATTTTTGTGAAGAGGAGAATTACTATTGCTAATTTTTTGGAAGAATTTTTTTGCAGAGAGTAATTGGGGAACAAGAGGGGAAGGAAAAGTAAATCCACAAGAAAAAGGTCACCTGGTAATGAACAAAGAAATCATGAAGCTGCATTGGTATATTATTATAAAACTAAATAAGGTATGCACCTAGACGTCTCATTTTACGTGCCCAAATTTTATGGACCTATGCTTAATTTTCACTAATTTGATTCATTTTTGTGCACTTAGCTCACAATAAGCATGCTGAAGGTGAAGGAGAAGCTCAAGTAGGAGGGTCAAGTCAAGTTGAAGAAATGCACCTTGAAGAAGGTCAGTATCACTCTCAATAGAAGCTCAAGCAATGGATGTTGGAGAAGGGTCGGGATCATGTGCTCCTACTAGTATGGATGAACTTATAGATCTATCTCAAACTATAAAGAAGAATATTAATTATAGAAACTTAGATCATTTACTTACAATGGATGTGGATAATTTGAGATCACTTGCTAATGTTCAATCCTAAATTCTTTCTAAGATGAGGTTAATCAATATGATATAAAGAAAAATATTGCCTAAATTTGATAATTGTGTAACACTTGAACATACCCAATTTATTTTATATGTACTTATTAATAAAAAGTTGGAAGAGGAATTAAAATTATTGGGCATAGACACACCATCAAAGAAGAGAAAATTTGTTGGAATGCTAACTGATATGATTGAAAAATCTTAGGAAAGTTTAGAACAAGGGAGGGAAGTGATCTCGAACTAAAGATAAGATCATCACAAGAAAATTTATGTTGACATCTATTGTAGGTAACACTATGCTCTGAAAAAGACAAATATCTTATGTTTCATCTTGGATTGTTTTTAGTAGGAAAACAATATCACGATATGTTAATAAGAGAATTGTTTTAGATGATAGAACCTTGGAAGGAAATTGTGAAATCATGTGTAGAGCTCCTCATTCTAATAGGATTGATGCGGAATCAAAAATTTGGTTACATTATTTTGGAATGATAATACTCATCCTTCATACAATAGTACAGTGATGTTAATAGACATAGAATTGCAACTAATCAATATGAACTTCATACAAAACATTGGTTGGAAACAAGACAAAATAAAACATGTGTGTCATTTTGTAGTTCAAATTGTAATATAAAGATTGGACAAACATTGTTTGAAAGATACAAGCCATATTATGTCAGGACAAAAAAAAAGTTTGAAACTTGTTGTCGTTGTTATCATATTGAATTTGATCTCCACTATCAAGATTTTTAAAAAAATTTAGAAGACCTTTATGGTTTTTAAAATGCTCCTCCTACTAGATGAAGTGAGTTTATCTCATCCATTTTATGTGACAAAAGAGATGATGTGGGTGGTCAAATAAATTGCATAAAAGGAATATGTGAAACATGTGCTAATTTGGCTCATTGTCCTTTGAAAAATAAAAACATTGATGTAACAAAGATGGTAAATTACAAGAGTTAAAAATATGTAAAGAATGAAACAAAATTTGGAAAAGAATCCAAAAGGTTAGAATATGTTAAAGAGGAGATAACTATTGGAGTATTTATGGACAAATTTAAATAATTGATTCAACCCTACATTCATCATGATTTTTTTTCAAAGTTGCAATCACAACAATTCAAAATACTGAGAGACAATTTCCCACTTTGAACTATTTTATCAATCATTGATTTCACAGAAAACTATTGCTTTGTTCATCAAAAGGAAATTCAACTAGAATACTATTTTTTAGAATATATTACTATTATGCTATATGTGTGTTATTGACATATACAATTACATTTGGATGGTATTGAGAGAACATTTGAAGCATGGGTCATTTAAAATAAATATCATTTTTATATAAGTGGTGATAAAGAGCATGACATTCATTATGTAGAACACTGCTTCAAGATGGTTTTTGCAAATTTTAAAGAAAGAGGTATAAAAATTGATAAATATTATGTTTGGTCATATGGATGTGTTGAACAATTCAAATCATCTAGACCATTTTATGCATTATGTAGATATCATCAAAATGAAAACATACCACATGTCTGGAGTTTCATTAAGAGTGGGCATGGAAAAGGTGAACATGATGGTGTTGGATCTTGCATAAAAAATGCTCTACAAAAATACCAAATGAATTATAAGGGAATTTGTATAAAAATGCACATCATGTTGTTGAATGTTGCATGACAAATTTAACACCAAACAAGGATGGTGCATCAT
>MU223463.1:318638-346658 GCA_018584345.1 Thuja plicata
GTGTGTGTGTGTGTGTGTGTGTGTGTGTGTGTGTGTGTGTGTGTGTGTGTGTGTGTGTGTGTGTGTGTGTGTGTGTGTGTGTGTGTGTGTGTGTGTGTGTGTGTGTATTCTTTTTTAAATTTTACAATCTTTATTCAATTTTATAAAATGAACTTCATATTTTTCCCCTTTTTATACAACATTATATATGTATGTGTTTAGATGTGGATTGAAAAACTATGCATGGGGTCAAGAGGCTAGAAAAGATGCGATATTTGGATTCAATTATGAATATGAATTGTCCAAATTGGATGTTGAACACTAGGGACAACTCATGCTTTTTTTTTCACTGCATTACTGACAATTATAAGGAATGCATCAATAAGGAATGTGGATATGTAGGTGCATGGAATCTTCTACCACTAGTTATTACTGATACATTTGTGATGCAATGTAGGACATGTGAAGTCAAGGCTGAAGGCACACACAACTAATCAGCCATCCTGCGAGTACACACAATGGAAGAAATAATAGAAAGAACAATACGAAGGAGAGGAGAACAAAAAATATATTTTATTAATTCATGTAATTACAACATGCACATCCGACTATGAGGCATTCCAAGTTATGGCTAGAAATATGACAAAATCTAGACTATTCTATCTACCTTCTCATATCATCATCTTTTACTTGTTGTACCAACTGATACATAACCTACTCCTAGAAAACCTTATTTATACTTGCCAAAGTAGCTTACAAAGATGGAAGGCTGACCACCACTGTTCCACACACATCCCAAGAAAAGATTCAAGTATTAAATGTGCAACAAGAAATTAAACACAAAATTCATATTTAAGAGAAACCAAACTTCGAAGAGCTTGGTCAAGAAGAACTGAGCATCAGATTCACTCAACATAGGAAGGAATGCTCGGCCAACACTGGAAAACTTAGCACAAATAGGAACTTGGCCAACATTGGAAATCTCAGCACATACTTCAACTCAGAAAGAACTATAACTCAGAACTTATTGGAAAAATGAACAAAGATGAGTAGGATAGAAAGATAGCCCAGGATGCTCCTGCATTAGACAAATAGGGTTGAAATAAATGATTCCTTTGAATCATTGAGGATTCACAACCTAAAATGAATCCAAATCAGATTGAGAAATCCATGTAGCATCTTCAACTCATCTATTCTTCCACTTCACCAAATATTCATAGTAATCTTTTCCTCTTGTGCTTTTACCACTCCTCTGATCAAATATATGTTCAACTTCTTCAATTTGCTTCTTAGGATAATCATCTGGTATAACAACTTCATCATTTGACTCATGATACTTGTACAAATCAGAAATATTAAATATGTGTTAGAATTTAATGTTTCCTTTCTGAAACTATTTAATTAAAGGATAAACCAAGGTATACTAATTTGTATTTGTCCTCTAGTCCACGTAGGAGGGAATGTCACATTTTTTTAATTCCTTTAATAAGGAAATTAGATATTCCTCCTTAAGAGGAATCTCACATTTGGCATACACTCAATGTGAATGTGGCATTCATAGAAGATGTGAGTTACATGAAAACTCCTCCACTCATATCCATTTAAGATATTCCTCTGCACACACTTGCTCAATAATCTTCTCTATTTTTCTCACTTCTCCTCACATTATCAAACTTGCTCTCACTATTGTAATGAGCTTATTTCTCTCTTCTTATTTAGGCTTTTTTCCTCATTCATATTATACACAAGGGGGTTTTTCTTTCTTTTTCCTCTTTCAAATCCATGAGTTCTTGTCTTGGTCTTGGAGCATTTTGGTGAGCTTGTGTTTGATCTATTGAAGAAATCTCTCTCTCTCTCTCTCTCTCTCTCTCTCTCTCTCTCTCTCTCTCTCTCTCTCTCTGTGTGTGTGTGTGTGTGTGTGTGTGTGTGTGTGTGTGTGTGTGTGTGTGTGTGCTAAAACTTTTACTTTTGGAATCTCTCTTGGATTCTTTCCTTAACTCTCTACCATTTTATTTTATGTTTCTAACATGTTATCAGAGCTGGTTTAATCCTTTTTTTGAGTGTTGCATGCAGAAATAGTTGGAAGATATCTCCATTGAGGAGAAGAAATCAAATTGGTTGTTAATCTAACTCTTGTTTTCAGGGATTTCTTTCATTGTTTTTTTTCAAATCTAAGTCTATTCAAATCTATTTCAAGTTTTTTTTAAAAGTACTAAACACTCCCTTAGTTGGGAAACCGCAAGGGAAGATTTCAGATTTGCAGGTTCTATTTTATATCATTAAATTGATATTTAAATTAGATACTAATCACTCCCTCCATTGGGAAACCACAAGGGCTTTTCTTGTTCATGAAGTTTCATTGATTTATATAACTTTTTTTTATTTTCAGCAGCTCTATTGATTTGTTATATATCTGTTTATCTGACTTGTTTGTTGCAGGATTCACATTATATCTCATATTAATCTATTATTAACATTTGTTTATCCTTTTTATTAACATGTTTGTTCTCTATTAAAGATATTTATCTCTTCTAACATTTTTTATCTCTTATTCTTTTGAGGATCTTACTCAATTAGCTCCCCTCTCAGCTCTTTGCTCCCTCCTTTTGCATCGTAACACTTTCTCCAACACAACCTTACCCTTTCCCTTGGTGCAATCAATCTCCCTAATTCCATCTCAAAGCATTTCTTTAACCATTTTCTGGTGAGCATTTTTTATTACCCTTATTGTTGTTTTTAAATTAAACTTTGTCTTCATATTATAGCATAGCTTTGTCTACATTCTCTTCTTGGTATTCTTTGCCCATTTTTAAGTGAGACTTTGGAAAGCTGCAAAAGGGACAACATGCGAACAACAAGTGTAATATTATTATAAAACAATTTTTATACTTTGTGTAGTATTTGTTATACATTGCAAATTCTTCAAATTTAGACTGGTAGATACTGGATCTTTGAATTTAAGCATTCTTACTCTATAAATTCTTCCTTGCACAACAGTTTTTGTTTTTGCTTCCATATGCAGGTACCATTTTCTTTAAAACATTATTTTATGTCTAACTCAAGCAACATTGACCTGAATATTCTCGGAGGGAGAATATTGTTCATCATTCTCGCAGTGAGAATACTCTGAACTTCTTATCATTTTTGAATTATCTAAGTTTATTTTTTTAGTTTGAACATATCTTTGACTCATTTAATCTCTCATTTCATTATTATTTTTAATTAATAATTAAAGTATTACATTTTTTTATTTCAATCTTGATCAAAGCTCTCTTATTACTTTAATTTTTCCAGTAATCATTTCAAATTGTTCATTTATACCTTTATCTAGGTTATTTATTTAATCTTCTTTAGTAATTCTCACTTAATTTTTTTTTTTATATCAATTTATGTATTCAAACCTCTTAATTCTTTAATCAAAAAAGTTTAATCGTCAATACATTTTGCCACTTAATATTGCTTTAACCCTACATTCTCTGTATAACCAAATTCAATTGTTGTTTCTTTAATTCATTGCATTTAAAATTCGTTCCTTCATTTAATCTAAAAATTTAATTTTGTTTCATATCATTATTTAACCATTCAAATTGTGATTAACATTACACCTATCCTAAACCCTACTCCCAGTGCACATATTTCTATTCCTACTACTATTAAAAAAGATGATGATGATGATGCTAAGAATATTTCTACTCCTACTAGTGATAATTTTTCTCATGATGGTGATAATGTTGTTCATGATGATAATGATATACTTACTGCTCATAGTGATGATGAAAATGATAAATTTACTCCTCATAGTGATATTTTTATTACTTCTAAGAGATATCCTAAATGGTTTAAAGCCTTACTTAATGAAGGTGATGATTATATTACTAGAATGGGTTCTCTTAGACCTAGGAAACTTAATTATTTCAATTATGCCTTGATGTCTTCTCTTATGCATTCTAAAGATCCTCAAACTTATTCTGAAGCTAAAATACAACCCCATTGGAAAAATGCTATGCAATAAGAATATGATAGTTTAATTTCTAATAATATTTTATTTAGTTACTTTTCCTCATGGAAAAATCTAGTTTCATGTAAATTGTTATTCAAAACTAACTTGGATGCAAATAATGAAATTAGTAAGTTTAAAGATTGGCTAATAGCAAGAGGTTTCTCTCAAATTGAAGGAATATAATATAATGAGACCTTTCCTCCTATTGCAAAATTGCCTACTATTAAAGTTGTTCTTACTTTACCTACTAAAATGAATTGGCCTATTCACCAAATGGATGTTAAAAGTCCTTTTTTAAATGGTGAATTGCATGAAGAAATCTATATGTCTCAACCTCATCATTTTATTAAATAAGGTAATGAACATATTGTATGTAAACTTAAGAAATCTATTTATGGTTTAAAATAATCTCCTAGAGAATGGTATTCCAAAATCAATGATTTCTTTATTTCTCAAGGTTTTTCTAGAAGTAAAAATGATCCTAAGTTATATATCAAGCATACTGAAGATGCCATTATTATTATTATTATTATCATTTTTTATGTTGATGCTTTGATTCTTACTTCAAGTGCTAACCCTTTAATTTATGATATTACGTCTCAACTTAACCAAAAATTTCAAATGACTACTTTAGTACTTCTACATTATTCCTTAGGAATGCAAATTTGGCAAACCCCTAAGGGTATTTTTATTTCACGAAGTAAATATGCTTAATATCTTCTTGATAGATTTTATATGAATGATGCTAATCATATTTCAATTCCATGTGAATTAGGAACTAAGTTATTGATAGATATGGAATCTACATTTATAGATGCTACTCCTTATAGACAACTCGTAGGAATTTTAGTTTTCTAACTTTTACTAGACTTGATATATCTTTTAGTGTTGGTTTAGTTGCAAGATTTATGTCCAAACCTCAACAAACACACTTCAAAATTGCTAAAAGAATATTAAGATATATTAAATGTAGTATTGATTTAGGGTTATTTTATGATGCAAAATCTAATTTTATATTAAAAGGCTTTACTAATTCAAATTTAGGTGGAGACCCCAATGATGGGAAATCTACTTTAGGGTATTGTTTTTTTCTTACATCAGGTGCTATATCTTGGAAAAGTAAAAAAGATCAATCTATTTCGCTATGTTCTACCAAAGCTAAATAAAAAAGTTGTACTAATGCCTCTAAGGAAGCTTTATGGCTTAGAAGAACTCTTG
Source organism: Thuja plicata (assembly GCA_018584345.1). Lineage (NCBI taxonomy): Eukaryota > Viridiplantae > Streptophyta > Pinopsida > Cupressales > Cupressaceae > Thuja > Thuja plicata. The sequence continues at coordinate 323,836 of MU223463.1, forward strand.
AAGATTTGGGTCTACCTCAACAAGAACCTATAGCTTTATATTGTGACAAACAAAGTGCAACTATACTTGGCAGGGGCACCTTTTTGGGGTGTTGGTAAAGAATGTAGATTACCATGAAAATTCAAAAAACATTTCTCTCCAGCACCACTTCGTTAGAGAGAAAATTGAAGAAAATAAAGTTCCCCTCATCTATTTCAAGGGTGAAGATAAAGTTGCAGATATTTTGACAAAGCTTCTTTCCAGAGAGAAATTTGAATTTTATTGTAAAAAATTTGGGTTTGATAACCCTTGATGTAAATACCCCAAGTAAAGATTAAAGGGGGGGTGTTAGAATTTAATATTTCCTTGGTGAAACTATGTAATTAAAGGATAAACAAAGGTATCCTAATTTGTATTTTTCCTCTAGTTCAAGTAAGAGGACATGTCACATATTTTTAATTCCTTTAATAAGGAAATTAGATATTCCTCCTTAAGTGGAATCTCACATTTGGCACACAATCAACATGAATGTGGAATTCATAGAATATGGGAGTTACATGAAAATTCCTCCACTCATCTCTATTTAACACATGCCTCTATACACACTTGCTTAATAATCTTCTCTACTTTTCTCACTTCTCCTCACATTCTCAAAGTTTCTGTCACTTTTGTAATGAGCTTATTGCTCTCTTTCTCTCTTCTTTTTTAGGATTTTTTCCTCATTCATATTATACACAAGGGGTTTTTTCTTTCTTTTTCCCCTTTCAAATCCTTGAGTTCTTGTGTTGTTCTTGCGTCATTTTGGTGAACTTGTGCTCTCTCTCTCTCTCTCTCTATATATATATATATATATATATATATATATATATATATATGGTAAAAATATTCCTTTTGCACTCTCTCTTGGATTGTTTCCTTATCTATTTTCCATTTTCTTTTATGTTTCTTACAAGAAGATATATCCATGTCATTAGGTAACTCAACTTCTTAAGCATTACTGCTACCAAAGTTCTTCAAAATTCTACAAGGACCAAACTTCGTCATCTTCAACTTGTTGTATGTTCCAATAGGAAATATTCCCTTCTTCAAATGAATCATCACCTCATCACCAACTTCAAAAACATGATGTCTCCTAGACTTGTTATTATTTTTATTATATTTCTTATTACTTTGTTCCAACTTCAAATTCACTTCCTCATATAAAGACTTCATAAAATCAACAAATACTTCCCCTTCATCACTTCTCTTTCCTTCACCAACAATATCACTCAAATTTGATACTCCTTTAGGTTGCATTCTAGTAACAATCTCAAAAGGTCTTTTTCTTATACTCCTTTTCATAGAATATTATATGTGAACTCATCTTGTGCCAATATCATCTCTCAATTACTTAGCTTATCTCCAACTAAACATCTTAGAAAATTACAAAGGCTTCTATTCATAACCTATGTCTTTCCATCTATTTGTGGATGGAATTTAGAACTAAACCTCAGCTCAGTATCCAGCTTCTTCCCCAAAGTCCTCCAAAAATAATGAACAAACTTTCTATCCCAGTCAGAGATAATACTTCTTGGTAATCCAAGCAATATAAAAACCTCTTCGAACAAAATTTCATCAACATGCACAACATCTGATGTCTTTTGACATGATATGAAATTTTCCATCTTATAAAATCTATCCACAACAAAATATGGAATCATGCCCTTTTATTGTCTTAGTTAATCCAACAACAAAATCCATACTGATGTCACTCCAAGGTTTATCAGGAAAACAAATAGGTGTATACAATTCAGTATTCTAACTTACTCATTTTGTAACTTGACAAATTCCACAACTCCTTACAAACTTTTGAACATCCTTTTACATACGAGGCCAATAATAATTTTCTTTAAGAAAACTCAATGTCTTATCAATTCCAAAATGTCCAGCCAATCCACCACAATGTTTTTCCTTAATCAAATTAATTCTCATGGAACTTCTTAGTATACACAACTAAATTCCTTTGAACAACGTACCTTCTTGAATAAAATACTCCTCAAACTTGATTGTTGTGTCAGATTTGGTGCTCTACACTCTCTCCACACCTCAAAATAATCAGGGTTAGTAGCATACAAATCCTTCATCTCATCAAAACTAAGAACAATAACCTTCATCTTGGTCAACAAAGAATGTCTTTTGCTTAGTGCATCTACAACTCAGTTAATAACTCCACTCTTATGTTTGATAAAAAATGTGAAAATCTATAAATAATCAACCCACTTCATATGTCTCTGATTCAACTTATGTTGACTTCCAAAATATTGTAAAGCTTTATGATTGGTATACAAAAAAAATCCTTAGGAATCAATTAATGTCTCCAACTATTCAAATCTTGAACAATAGCATAAAACTCTTGATCATACATAGAATACTTCATGTTATCATCATTCAACTTCTCACTAAAGAAAGAAATAGGTTTACCTTCTTGGATCAACACAATTCCTATTGCACTACCACTTACATCACACCCAATTTGAAATACTTTATTTAAATTAGGCAAGGCTAACAAAGGTAACTTGGCAACCTTGTGTTTCAAAGTCTCAGAACTCTTGTCAACTCCATGTGTCCACCTAAAATCCTTTTTATCTCCTCTCATAGTCTAAGTGATAGCATTACAAACATATCTCAAATTTTGAATGAACATTATATAGAAACTAACAAAACCATGAAATGATCTTACCTCACCCACATTATCAGGTGTAGGCCATTCCAGAATTTCTTTAACCTTCTCAGGGTCCATTTCCATGCCATCATCTAAAATCACAAATCCCAAATACACAATATCTTCTTACATAAACGAACACTTTTTCAAATTAATCAGAAACTTCTCCTCCTTCAGTCTTTGCAACACATTTTGAATATTCTCATGGTGTTCTTCCTTAGTCTTACTAAATATCAGAATATCATCCAAATAAATAATCACAAACTTAACCAAAAATCTCTTGAGAACTTCATTCATCAACCTCATGAAATTTTTGGGTGCATTAGTCAAACCAAAAGGCATAACCAACCACTCATATTATCCTTATTTTGTCTTGAAAGTGGTCTTACATTCATCACCATCTCTAATTCTGATCTAATGATAGCCACTCTTCAAATCAAACTTGGTAAAATACTTTGCTCCACTCAAATAATCTATTATGTCATCCATCCTCAGTAGAGGAAACCTATACTTCACTGTTATCTTGTTGATAGCTCTAGAATTAGTATACATTCTCCATTCTCCATTATTATTACATTCCAATATAGTAGGTAGAACACATGTATTCAAGCTTTCTTAGATCAAAATTTTTTGCAACAATTCATGCACTTGTCAGTTAAGTTCTTCATTCTCGGTAGGTTTCAATCTATATGGTGCTTTAGTTGGAAAACTAGCTCCAGGAATTAGGTCCATAAAATAACTAAAAATTCTTAATAGCAGTAAACCATTAAGAATATCCTCTGCAACAACCTCCTTGTATTCATTTTTCAATTTCCTAATTTCTTTTAGCACTTGGTATTCATTATCTTTTGTTGCTCGACATTTACCATTTTTTGTCACTCGGTAATTACTATTTTCTGTCACTCACCATTTAGGGATTATGGAAAAATAGACTTGATTCTTCTTTGTTTCTTTCTTAAATTGATTTCCATTAACCATACAAATTTTCATAGTACTACAGTTTATCTCATCTGGAACCTAAATCAAATGCACCAATGTTTTCTTATTCCCATTTACCCAAAGAGTATATTGATTCAATCTACCATCATGCACATCATGTCTATCATACTACCCAGGTTTACCCACCTAAAATCCATAGGCATAATATCACACAAGAATTCATCAAAGTAATTTCCAATCTTGAATTTCAGAACACATTGCTCACTTAACAACAACATATGCTCATGCTTGATCTAGGAAACATGATAGGGTTTAGGGTGTATCAATCTCTGCAATTGCAACTTTGTAACTAGCTCCTCTCATGCCAAATTTTCTAAGCCTCGACTGTCAGCAATCACTTTGTAGCATTTTCCTACCATCTTGAATCTACTATTGAAAAGTCTCCTCCTTAGAATAGGTTCTTTATCTACTCGATTATTACAGAAAGCTCTCCTTACTATTAGGTTTTCTCTAGCTTCAAGTTCACTTGGGGAACCTTCAAGAACCTCTTGTACCACAACATTTGTATGGATTTTTCTACTTCCATGAGAGTGTCTACACTTGAAAGATCTATGCCCTTCTTTGCCACATCGGAAACAATTACCTTTAAAAACCACCTCTACCTATTCCTTGGTAGGAAATAATACCTCCTCGATAAGAACTACCACCTTTCCACTGGTTCTTTCTTTTATGATCAGATTTCCACTTAGATTTACCCTTATCTTGTGCAGAATTATAAAATCTGCCACGTTCACCATAGGATCTACCTTTGCCTCTCTATAATCTACCACCTTGACCTCTGTGTCTTTGTTCGTACTTCTTTGTCAAGATCTCCTCAACTTTCAAGGCATATTGATATGCTTCTTATACACTATCCAATTTTACAAAACTTATTTCATCTTGAATTCTAGATCTCAGTCCATTCAGGTATCTTGCAACTTTATCAATTTCATCATTCACATTTTCTGATCTAATGTCCAATCTATAGAATTCCTCTGTGTATTCCTTCATAGTCATGTCCTTTTGTCTAAGGTTGTGCATCTTCCTCAATAAGCTAACTTGGTAATCAACAGGAAGGAACTTCTTCTTTACCTTGTTCGCCATTTTCAACCAAGTTCTAATATTTTTCTTTCCTCTTCTTTGTCTATTAGTTTAAAAATTCTCCCACCAGAGTGAGGCATGACCTTTTAACCTAGTGATTATAATTTTCACCTTCCTATTATCAAGAATTCTTTCAAGCTCAAAGAACTTATCCATATCTGATATCCGATCCAATACAACATTGGTATCTAATTTTCCATCATAAGGAACAAATTTAACACCTGTTAGAATAGTCCCAAGGATAACTTACAGGGGGGGTGAATCAGTTATCAGTAACTTTAATTATTTTCTCCTTTTTAACTTCAAAATACTATAAAGTAAATTCTCATTCAGATAACACAGTACACAACACATAATTTGATTACAGGGAAACCAAATGGTAAAAACCCTGGTGGGAATTAGCACCCGCAATGAACTATACTTGTTTGTAGTAATCCCTATTAGAAGATATTTCAACCCTATTAGGAGTTGTACTTTACAATGCAATAAGTATAGGGACCTAGTTAAGGTTCTGACCCTGTTAGGATTTTTTTACAAATAACCCTATTAGGGGTGAGGACTCACTGTCCAAAAGCTCACTGCTTCAATGGTGAAGGCTACAACCTTCTGTAGAATAGATATGCACTATATATGATGATGAAATGTAGAGTAGACCTTCTATCTTGATCAGTTCCAATGTATTTTAATCTTCTACTACTTCTTCACATAGACTCTTGATGAATGAACCACAATTGATATTCTCTTTGTACATTTTCTGTCTCTTTTCGTATCATTCACACTTAGCATATCACAAATGACTTTCTATAAGTATCTTCCTCAAAGTATGAGATCATGGGACCTATAAGAAAACTCTTCATAACATCCTTTTCGGCTTTACTAAGCATGTAAATAATATTAAGTATGCGCAACACAAACTAAACAGACATGATGCTTCACTAAGTCGGCCTCACCAAATTAACTCTAACTTTTCAATCTTCCTGAAATATGTTTGGAACCTTTAGATAACTATCATCAACTTATAACTAATCATGAATATACACACGCATATTTTGAGGATAGGCACAACTCAAGAAACACATTAAATACATCGGCTCTGAACAGATACTCTTCTAGAACTGTAATTGCCAATAACAAAATTACACAACTTGACTGAAACATCATATCCAGGCCTACATGTATGAATATAGTAACAAAGGATTATCTACAACATGTATCTATCTGTGTAAGGCTTGATAACACTGTTCTGATAAGTTCTTATAGAATGATGTTGTCTATTATATGTTTTCATCAATGACAAACATACAATCAATCAACTACACAAAAAAAAATATCCAACAATCTCCCCCTTTGACATTGATGAAAACATATGATTTGAAAAACATCCTCTGTTCATGGTGTCCTCTTTATTTTACAATCTTCTCAATATCCTCATCAAATATTTATCTACACTGTTGCAGTTCCTCTGACTGTGTTTTTTGTTCCATATATATAATCCCCCAGAGTATATGCTCCCCCTTAGTACATACTCCCCCTTTGACATTAATGGCAAAGGGTTCCATAAACCATTAGGCACAGGTACTACTCTAGAATTAGACTAGTCAACCATTTATCAGTTACAAAGGACTGATGTTCTTCTTGTATTTTCTAATCAGACTTAGGAGAGGGAATTACTCCCAACTTCTCTATGAGATACTCAAAAATATCATTTGATAAGGGTTTTTTGAAAATATCTACCAACTATTCTTTGGTGCTCACATAGTCCAATTTCACTTCTTTATCTGCAACCTTTTCTCTTAGAAAATGGTACTTGATCTCTATGTGTTTTGCCTTTGTGTGCATCACAGGGTTCTTAGACATGTTAATAGTGCTAGTGTTATCATAGTGAACAACAATAGGATAATCAACCTAAATACCAAAGTCTTTAACTATCTGCTTGATCCAAACCATGGTTGAACAATTCAGTGCTGCTACAACATATTTAGCTTATATTGTTGACTATGAAATACAATTCTACTTCTTGCTTATCCAAGAAACCAACCTATCTCCAAGAAATACTTCTCCTCCTAAAGTATTCTTCCTATCATCAATACAACCTGCCTAATCTGCATTTGAATACACATGAAGTTGTACATTCTCTAATTTAGGATACCATAAGCCATATTCTATAGTTCCCTTTAGATATTTGAATATCCTCTTTATTGCCATTAGGTGATTCTACTTGGGTTCAGCTACAAATATTCCAACAATGCCGATTGTATTAGATATATCAGGTCTAGATTGAGTTAGATAAATGAGTGTTCCAATCATAGATTTGTTTAATGTCTTATCAACTGTTGTGGAATCATCATCTTTTGAAAGCTTGCTTCATGTTATCATAGGAGTGCATACTGGCTTACAGTCTTCAATCTTGAAGGTCTTCAATATTTCCTTCACATATTTTGACTGATTAATGAATATACCTTTATCTGTCTATTTTACATTTAGTCCCAAAAAGTATTTTATAGGACCAATCATACTCATTTCAAATTCATTCTACATTTCTTTTGAAAATGCTGCACTAAGCTTGTCATTACCTCCAAAGATAATGTCATCAACAAATATGGCAACTAGTAGTGATCCATCAGGTGTCTCTCTTGTGAATAGGTTACAATCTGTTGCACCTTTCTTGAATCCAATCTTGGTAAGATAACCATCAAGTCTCTCATACCAATCTCTTGGGGCATGTTTAAGACCATATAGTGCTTTCTTCATTCTGCATACCATGTCTAGTTTATCTGAAAGATTAAATCCTTCAGGTTGTTCTATGTAGACTTCTTCCTTTAAGTCACCATTTAGAAAAGATGACTTTACATCCATTTGATAAACTTTAAATTCTTTGAATGTTGCATAGGCCAAGAAAAAATTAATGACTTCCAATTTTCTCACAGGGACAAATGTATCAGTGTAGTCTATTCCTTCTCTTTGTGCATATCCTTTAGATACCAATCTTGCTTTGTTTCTTATTAATGTACCTTCTTCATTCATCTTGTTTATGAAGATCCACTTTGTTCCAATCACATTTTTGTCACTGGGTCTAGGAACCAATTCCCATGTCTCATTCTTAATTATCTGATCTAATTCTTCTTTCATTGCATTCTTCCGATTAGAATCATTACAAGCATCTTCAACACTTAAGGGTTCAATATGTGAAAGTAAACATACCTCTTCGTCCATTGATAGACTTTTTTCTTTTGATCTAGTCAACACATTGATGCTCTGATCTCCAATGATATCATCTTTAGAGTGGTATCTAGATGTGAATTTAGGAACCTTAGGTGTTACTTCTTCTTCTATAATCTGTGACTCTTCTCTACTTGATTCAGGGTCATTGCATGAGATATCAATGCAATCAAACATTTCTTCAATAATAGTATATTTTCTACTAGGCCTGGGTTCATCTTCAATCATAGGTGCATATTCATAGTACCTCTCTTGAATCATAAACTTTTCATCAATTTTTACATGAGTAATTTCAATTATCTTTTTCAATCTCAAATTGAAACATCTGTATGCTTTGCTTTTTGTAGAGTAACAAAGGAAAATACCTTCATCACTTCTAGCATCAAACTTACCAACACCATCATCTATCTTGATGTAACATTTCCTGCCAAAAATTCTAAAATACTTTACTGTAGGTACATTACCAAACCAAAGTTCATAGGGTGTCTTATCTATGCCTGGCCTCAATCGAGTTCTGTTGATAGTATAGACTGTTGTATTTACTGCATCTCTCCAATATGTGTGTGAAACTTTTCCTTCAATCATCATAGTGCACACTGTATCAAGTATAATCCTATTCCTCCTTTTTGCAATCCCCTTCTATTTAGGGGTTCTAGGAGCACTCAACTATCTTTTTATTCCATGTTCTTAATAATAATCATGAAACTGATCAGAGGTGAACTCTCCTCCTCTATCTGATCTTAGACATTTCAGTTTTAATCCAGATTCATTCTCAACCTTAGCTTTGAATATTTTGAAATTCTCAAAAGCTTCAGACTTCTCTTTTAATAATGCAACCCACATCATCTTTGAAAAATCATCAACAAACAAAATGAAATACCTTTCCCCATAGTATGATCTTATTTGGCTAGGACCACATAAATCTGTATGCACTAGGTCCAATTTGTTTTCAGCTAAGTTCTTCTTGCTTCTGAAAGAAATCCTTACATGCTTCCCAATAACACATTCCCTGCACATTGTGTCAACTGGCCTTGCAATACTTGGAAGGTCTTTGACTGCCTTGACATTACTTATCTTTACTATGTTATCAAAATTGATATGATAGAGTCTCTTGTGCCATAACCAACTGTCATCCACTTTTGCAACAAAACAACTTACATCAGAATTGAGCTGAAAAACATTACCTTTTGTTTTGGAACCTGATACAATCATGTCTCCATCCTTGTTGTTAATGATGCACTTTTTGTCTTTGAACTCTAAATGATAACCTTTGTCAAGTAGCTGTCCAACACTTAGCAAGTTATGATGTAATCCATCAACATACAAAACATCATTTGTCTTGTTCTTTCCATCCAAAGTGATAGAACCTCTTCCTATGATAGGTTTAGGAGTGTTATCTCCAAATCTAATGATACCACCTTTGTATTTGTCTAAATAAACAAATCTATCTTTGTCACCTTTCATATGATGAGAGCATCCACTGTCAAGGATCCAATCAGTTCTGATGTCTACCTTGGAAATTAGGGCTAACTCTTGTTCTTCCTTTTCATCTGCAATGTCCATTTCCTCAAGAAAACTTTCCATGTATCTAAGGGGAATGAATCCAATTTCATCCTCTCCTGAAACTTCATCAGTTACACCTTCTTCAGCATGGTAATATTCCTTCTTATATTTAGGTTTGTAATCAGATTTGAACTTCTTGACTCTTGTGGGACACTTAGATGCAAAGTGACCAATCTTGTTGCATGAAAAAAAATTGAATGGAAGTTATCCTTCATATTTTCCTTTTCCTTTCTTTTCTCTTTTAGAAATCATAGCAATGATATCTTCTAGTTCTTCATCAACTTCTTCTTTCTTATTATGGCTAGAGATGTGTAAGGATTTCTTACCATGGACTAAGGTTTGAAATCTGTTTCACTTTTAGGTTTAGTCTTCAATCTTGATATCTCAAATGCAGAGATTTTACTGATCAAAGTCTCTCTCTTGAAGTCTTGTGAGAATTGCATGGTTTCCTCTAGAATACTTATCCTGTTGTCATAGTCTGATGTTAAGGTAGTTAACAACTTGTCCATTATATCTTATTCTAATATTTCTCCACCATTATTTCTGATTCCAGAGACTACTTCAGTTATCCTTAGATTGTAGGCTCTAATGTTCTCTTCAGGTAACATCTCAAGACTGTTGTATTTCTTTTTCCATGTCTTCCTACATGCATTCTTTGCTTGAATATCTCCTTCAAACATTTCTTCTAAATACTTCTATATTGTGTATGCCTTGTCTAATTTCTTAATCTCAAAAATTTCACTGTTAGATAGTGTACTTATAAGGGCTTCTTTGGAAACTACATTAGCTATGAATGTATCCTTTTGTTTACTAGTAGCATCATCTCTTGATAGATCTTTTAAAGAGGGAATAACAACTTCTGGTGTGGCTATCTCAAAGATATCAAAACCAACACACTGTAGATGGGTTATCATTTTTTTTTTCCAATCCAGATAATGTTTCCATCGAACTTAGGGCTCTCTTTTCTAAAGTAAGACATCTGATCTACCTTAAGCTGTTAGGATTCTTCTCCAAGGCACTTGGCTCTGATACCAATTGTTAGAATAGTCCCTAGGGTAACTGAGAGGAGGGGTGAATCAGTTATTAGTAACTTTAATTATTTTCTCCTTTTTAACTTTAGAATACAATAAAGTTAATGTTCATTCAGATAACATAGTACACAACACACAATTTGATTACGGGGAAACCAAATGGTAAAAACCCCAGTGGGAATTAACACCCACAATGAACTATACTTGTTTGTAGTAATCCCTGTTAGAAGATATTTCAATCTTGTTAGGAGTTTTACTTTACAATGCAATAATTATAGTGACCTGGTTAAGGGTTTGACCCTGTTAGGAGTCTTTTACAAATAACCATGTTAGGGGTGAGGACTCACTGTCCAAAAGCTCACTACTTTAATGTTGAAGGATACAACCTTCTGTAGAATAGATATGCACTATATCTGATGATGAACTATAGAGTAGACCTTCTATCTTGATCAATTCCAATGTATTGTAATCTTCTACTACTTCTTCACATAGACTCTTGATGAATGAATCACAACTGATATTCTGCTCTGTACATTTTCTATCTCTTTTTGTATCATTCACACTTAGCGTATCACAAATGACTTTCTATAAGTATCTTCCTGAAAGTATGAGATCATGGGACATGTAAGATAAATCTTCATAACATCCTTGTCAGCTTTACTAAGCACACAAAAAATATTAAGTCCGCGCAACACAAGTTGAACAGACGCGATGCTTCACTAAGTCGTCCTCACCAAATTAACTCTAACTTTGCAATCTTCTTGAAACATGTTTGGCGCCTTTAGATAACTATCATCAACTCATAAATAATCATGAATATACACATGCATATCCTGAAGATAGGTACAACTCAAGAAACATGTTAAATACGTCAGCTTTGAATAGATACTCTTCAAGAACTGTAACTGCCAATAACAGAATTACACAACTTGACTGAAACATCATATCTGGACCTGTGTGTATGAATATAGTAACCAAGGCATATCTACAACATGTATCTAATCCCACAAGGCTTAATAACACTATTCTAATAAGTTCTTACAGAGTGTTGTTGTATATTATATGTTGTGATCAATGACAAACATACAATCAATCAACTAAATAGAAACAAATCTCCAACAACAGCATGCTTTTAATGTTTCCTATACAATATTTCCTCATCTCTATCTTCCTCAAGCTCTAGATTACGGTTTGGTGCTTCATCATCACTCACATAATCAAGATGCTTCATCATCCTTCATATTTTCCTTTTCCTTTCTTTTCTCTTTTAGCAATCATAGCAATGATATCTTCTAGTTCTTCATCAACTTCTTCTTTCTTATTGTGGCTAGAGATGTGTAAGGATTTCTTACCATGGACTGAGGTTTGAAAGTTGTTTCACTTTTAGGTTTAGTCTTCAATCTTGATATCTCAAATGTAGAGATTTTACTGATCAAAGTCTCTCTCTTGAAGTCTTGTGAGAATTGCATGGTTTCCTCTAGAATACTTATCATGTTTTCATAGTCTGATGTTAAGGTAGTTAACAACTTGTCCATTATATCTTATTCTAATATTTCTCCACCATTATTTCTGATTCAAGAGACTACTTCATTTATCCTTAGATTGTAGGCTCTAATGTTCTCTTCAGGTAACATCTCAAGACTGTTGTATTTCTTTTTCCATGTCTTCCTACATGCATTCTTTGCTTGAATATCTCCTTCAAACATGTCTTCTAAATACTTCTATATTGTGTATGGATTGTCTAATTTCTTGATCTCAGAAAATTCACTGTTAAATAGTGCGCTTATAAGGGCTTCTTTGGAAACTACATTAGCTATGAATGTACCCTTTTGTTTACTAGTAGCATCATCTCTTGATAGATCTTTTAAAGAGGGAATAACAACTTCTGGTGTGGCTATCTCAAAGATATCAAAACCAACACACTGTAGATGGGTTATCATTTTTTTTTTCCAATCCAGATAATGTTTCCATCAAACTTAGGGCTCTCTTTTCTAAAGTAAGACATCTGATCTACCTTAAGCTGTTAGGATTCTTCTCCAAAGTACTTGGCTCTGATACCAATTGTTAGAATAGTCCCTAGGGTAACTGAGAGGAGGGGTGAATCAGTTATCAGTAACTTTAATTATTTTTTCCTTTTTAACTTTAGAATATAATAAAGTTAATGTTCATTCAGATAAAATAGTACACAACACACATTTTGATTACAGGGAAACCAAATGGTAAAAAACCCAGTGAGAATTAGCACCCACAATGAACTATACTTGTTTGTAGTAATCCCTGTTAGAAGATATTTCAACCTTGTTAGGAGTTTTACTTTACAATGTAATAATTATAGTGACCTGGTTAAGGGTTTGACCCTATTAGGATTCTTTTACAAATAACCATGTTAGGGGTGAGGACTCACTGTCCAAAAGCTCACTACTTTAATGCTGAAGGATACAACCTTCTGTAGAATAGATATGCACTATATCTGATAATGAACTATAGAGTAGACCTTCTATCTTGATCAATTCCAATTTATTGTAATCTTCTACTACTTCTTCACATAGACTCTTGATGAATGAACCACAACTTATATTCTTCTCTGTACATTTTCTATCTCTTTTTGTATCATTCAAACTTAGCGTATCACAAATGACTTTCTATAAGTATCTTCCTCAAAGTATGAGATCATGGGACATGTAAGATAACTCTTCATAACATCCTTGTCGGCTTTACTAAGTACACAAATAATATTAAGTCCGCACAACACAAATTGAACAGATGCGATGCTTCACTAAGTCGGCCTCACCAAATTAACTCTAACTTTGCAATCTTCTTGAAACATGTTTGGTGCCTTTAGATAAATATCATCAACTCATAAATAATCATTAATATACACACGCATATCCTGAAGATAGGTACAACTCAAGAAACATGTTAAATACATCAGCTCTGAATAGATACTCTTCAAGAACTGTAAATGCCAATAACAGAATTACACAACTTGACTGAAACATCATATCTGGACCTATGTGTATGAATATAGTAATCAAGGCATATCTAAAACATGTATCTAATCACACAAGGCTTAATAACACTATTATTATAAGTTCTTACAGAGTGTTGTTGTATATTATATGTTGTGATCAATGACAAACATACAATCAATCAACTGCACAGAAACAAATCTCCAACAACAACATGCTTTTAATGTTCCCTATACAATATTTCCTCATCTTGATCTTCCTCAAGCTCTAGATTAGGGTTTTATGCTTCATCATCACTCACATAATCAAGATGCACTCCGCTTCTCTAGGTTGTCTCCACAACATCTAATCTGGTTGCAATTTGTCTCAACAAGTCCATTATGGCATTATCAATATTTCCTCTTCCTCGAACCATATTGACAGTTCTCGAATGATCGTAACCCTTTGCAAGTTATGGATCAAATCCACATATTTTATACCCTAGAACCAAGTCAACTCAAGGTTCTATATGATACAATCTACCAAGGATAAACTTCAGTTTGATACCACCTAATGCAAGATAGAATAGGGAAATTCAGGGCTGAAGGTGCTCCCAACTAACTAGACACCCTACGAGTACACACAATGGAAGCAAAAACCATAAAGAACAACACCAAGGAGAGGAGAAAATAAAATATATTTTATTAATTCATGCAATCATAGAATACATGCCTGGTTGTGAGGCCTTTGGGGTTATCACCAACAATATTACAAAATCTAGATTATTCTATCTTCTACCCTCTCATATCATCATATGCTACTTTCTCTACCAGCTGATACCTAACCTACTCCTAGATATCCTTACTTATACTTGAAAAAGTGGCTTACAAAGATAGAAGGATGACCACCAATGGTTGACATACATCCCAAGAAAATATCCAAATATTAAATGTACAAAAATAAATTAAATATAGAATTAGGCTTCAACAAAAATAAAACACAGACAAGATCGGTCAAGAAGAACCGATCATCAGGTTCACATTGCATAGGAAGGAATGCTCGGCCAACACTGGAGAGCTCACAATAAATAGGAACTCTGCCAACACTAGACAACTTGACACATACTGCAACTCGGCAAGAAATGCAACTCAACACTTACTTGAAAAATGAACAAAGATGAGAAGGAATGAAAGACAACCCAGGATGCTCAGGCATCAACTTGATAGAGATGAAGATGAAAAATTTGATATTGTTCCTTTGATTTCTATTGATTATAATCATATCTCGGTAATGGTAAAAATTTGTAATTATAATTTATTATGCCATTGAGTTTCTTTTATAGATAGATATATTTGTAGATCTATAGATTGAACTAAGTAAATTTTATGATCTCACATGTATATAAATTTGTTTTGTATGAGATGTCCTTGCAGTGATTGTTGGGCGTGGAAATGTAGGAGTTAGTTACTATGTGTTTTATTGCAGAGAGGATGAAGATAAGTGAACCTAAACAATGCGATGGAATGTTTTTCCCCCTAGGTTTGCATGCTTTAAATCAATATATTGAACTCATTTTGTAAATTTAAAATTTCAAAACTTTACCAAAATTTTAATGTACTTTGTTTAAATTTCTAACCTGCAGGTTCTGTTGTTTTAGAGGGAACATATTTCTAGAGAATCAAAGTAATTAAGCATGGTATTCACATTTTTTATTACCAACCAGAAAATAATGTGTTTCAATATAGCCACCTAGTATTTGCCACCTCCCTTTTTTTCCAGCTAGTTAAATCTCAATGTGGACGTCGAAAGTGGAGACTAGATAGTGAGGATCATGAGAGAATATTACATGTTCTCCATGAAAGGTCTAAACCATTTGAGGTGGTCTAAAAATTATTACATACATATTTCATATGTTTGTACCTATTTGATATACAAAGATTAAATAGACTATACATTTTTTATATATTTAAACATATGATGTACTATACTTTGTTGATATATTTAAACATATGATGGACCTATTTAATGGTTCAATGATTCTAATTTACAACATGATATATGCTTTTATACATATTATTTGATGGTTTTATATATTCTTTTATGTGCACACACACACACACACACACACACACACAGATATATATATATATATGGTTCAATATTTTTAATATATAGAGCTATGTGTGCTTTTAGTTCTAGACTACTTATGTATCATTAGTTACATATTAGTGTTATTTTTATGACATTAACATTAGATTAAATTTATTAGTTAAAGACCACCTTAAGACATCCCCTTTATACATTAGTTAGGTTACTAATGATATTAGTTAGATTACTTAGAATACTTATGGTTCATTAGTTACATGTTACTTAGATAACTATTGACATTAGCTAGATTACATATGATATTAGCGAACATTAAATGGATGATATTAGTTATATTATATATAACATTAAATTGAACACTAAATTGGATGAATTTTTTAGATTACTTATGACATGTTAACTTTCTAGATTACTTTGATTACATATTGTCAGTGGTTTTCATCTATAACTTTATGTATGCTTTTATGTAATTGAAATATAATACTTTATTAATAATGTATTACTTGATTATATATGTACATAATATAATTAAATCAAATCATCTAAATCAACAACTACCAATCTAACTATCAAATATCAACTATCAAATATCAACTATCAAATTAAATCATCTAATCAAATCAAACTATCAAATCAACTATAAAATTAAATACTCTAATGAAATCAAAGCATCTATCAAATTAATTATCCAATCAACTATCAAATTAAATCATCTAATCATATCAAATGATAAACACATAAATATGTATATCTATATATACATTGGTGAACCCACAATAGTGGGTTATGCTCTTTTGACTGAATGGACACTGAAGTCTAGATTTTGGAAAAAAACTTTCAAATTCGGATGCATATTGTCATTAAACTGTTTGAAATTGAAAGATGAATTAAACTAGACTCTTTTATAATTTTCTGTCTAGATTCTAAATATATTTTTTTACTTATTTTTTTTTAAAATTGATTTGATTGTTTTTTTTTCTCCCATGAAAACTATGATATTGTTGAAAACATCATTTTCAAAGAGCTGCATTGATTTCATAGAGCATAACTATTTTTTTCTAAAATAGATATCAATGTGCTTCTTTCAAATATAGTTTTGTAACATCCATACAGAGTTGACGACATTATCATGCTTATTGTATATTTTATGAACGTTTGAAGTTGAGTAAACCATAATTTTGACATACCTTGACTACATAGCTTATAACTTGTGTATTTATCAAATTTCAATTTTATTTTTTTTAATAGAAAGTAGATTTGGAGATGGAGGGCACTGTTATTTTTCAAATTATTTTTTTCTCTTTTCTCTTAGTTTTCATTTAATATAAAACTTAGAGGTTTATACTTTGTAAAAATCCTATATTTGATGCACGTAAAAAAACATAGGCCTAATTAATTCAAAAATTGTTAAATCTATATTTGTTAGAAAGCTCATTTGGAGTACTTGTGCCATGCAAAAGGACATCTCCTTATTATTCCATTTGAGCCCTGAAGCCATGAAAACTTTAGACTTTTGTGAAACTCTTGAAATAGCCTCTACTTAGGGACTTTCGATAGAAAGTACTTTCTATCAAAATTAATTTCTTAGTTTAATGTGTGTATAGGTAAAAACCCCACCAAAATATTCACTAGTTAGTTTTGATCTAAACTAACTTAGTTTTGATCAAAACTAACTTATTTTTTATCGAAACTAACATAGTTTCTATTGAAACTAAGCAAAGAAGGTAGTTTCGATTGAAACTAAGAAATTTTCAAATAAAATAATCGGGTACTTTCTATCGAAGGTACCTGACTAAATCCTCACACCTCACATATTTTGTGACGAATTGCTAACTTTGAATAAGTATAACCTACTATTGTGGGTGCACCCTGTATGTAAAAAATAAACACATGTATAAATAATCTAGAAGCGAATAATAAATCTATATAATGTGAAATCATAAATCATTTAGAGATTTTTCAACCATAAATTTTTAACACATAAATAATCTATTCCTCGGTCTTGAGAGCATATAAATATATGACTTGAATGATAAATTGAAAATATCAAACACATAATAATGAAATATATAATGAGACTCAAATCAAAGATCTGTGCAACATGTCCTAAACTAGGGAATCATCTAGGTTCATACGAATAGAGCAACCCTCTAACCAAGTGTCACGACCATCCTCTAGCTGTGAAGCATCAACTGACCCCTAAAAATCTAGTACAATAGTTGGCTATCTACATGCATATTATATATTATATAAATTACTAGAAATATATAAATACACAAGTGTACCCATACATTTTTAAACTTAAAAATATATGTAAAACTTACTAGTAGTTGTCACACCCGCTGAATCTCTCCTATGAAGATGCTCCGAGCTCACACTAGAAGTAATGTTCTCTACTAACTGTGCCTTCAAAATATTATACATAGAAAAAACATCAGTACACACATATATAATTAATTATTCACTAAAAATCCTGGAAAAGAGAAAAGACAATTTTATAAACATGGGTCTTAGGAGCAGGAGGATCATTAGCGCATTGCACCATCATATCCTCAATAGAAACTATATCACCCACACCACCTCGTGTCTTGACTGTCTCTAGTAACGAAGTGTAGAGGTCTGGTTATCTAGGAGGGGAGTGTTGTATACTCTTAACCTCTAATATGCAATAACAAATCCATATACGATCCAATATTAGCTCCAATGTCCAGCTGACTCCACCCTTGCAACTACTCATCAAATGTTTCTAGGCCCTCAGTGGTGATGCTTACATCTCTAACCTGTATGCTTGGATCTAGAGCTACAAATTGATGTGTGGGTGTAGCGCACTCTTTAGAGTACTATTAACTATGTTGTGTATGACTAGATGGTTTTTCCTTCACTGGTGGAACTATGGGACCCTATGCAAGTCTAAAAAATCTCTCATTGACTGTATCAGGATCCTCTGCATGTCTTCAATATAAGAATATGACTTGAAGAGATCATCCAAAAAGTAAAGCGCCACATCCAAATGACTCTAATCTATAGAAAGCACTTGTATCTCTCCTGGTGTTGGAAGACCTACAACTCTATATGCCTCATCAGTGAAGCCTACAAGAGTACTAGATGAAGCCTTAGAAGATGATCTCACTCAGCTTGATCTAGTCAAAATGTATCTTCCCAGTGTGTGAGAAGTGATGGAGGTGGCTGCAAAATAAATCTCCCCTATCATGTCGACTACTTCCCTTTGAGAAGAAATGGTCACTCTATCTACAATAGAAGCCATTCTCGGTGCCACTACTAGAGTCATCTATCCAACCAACTGTGTATGAGAAGGTACAACTTGATCAACCCTATGATACTGATCATATTCTACAACTCTAGCATACCCCTAACCAAAATATCTTGGAAGATCTAAAAATTTGACCCTGAGTCCCAAACAGAACTCAGTGTACAATTGTTGGGCAAAATATAATGGAATCTAGTCATTATTAGGATAACAACCATGTGCAATGACAAATTGGGGGTATATCATGCATGATATCTAAATAATCTCACACTATGTAACCTTCTATTCACTTACCATGGGCTTCCCATCATAAAATGGGAAAACTTCTTTATCGATGATTTCCTTATGGACATGAAACTGGACTATCTCTAAGGAAACATCATTTGAGACCTCACCTCTCAACTCTCAAACAAAGGTATCAATAACATGTGGTGTAAAAGAGGAGTGAGATCTCAATCTTGCAGTCAACTGCTTCAAAATCCTCAATATAGTACTACAAATATCTCTATACAACCAAGTCTCAGATGTATTGATGGACTCTCTAAGTTGATCCATCTCTATCCAAGCAGTCTCAAATATCCTCACAATATCTGTAGTCTAAGGTACATCCTGAGCTAGTGCATCGTGAGGTGCATCATCTCTAGAATCATGTGTGGCCATCTAGGTGTAACATGTGAACTAAGTGTTAACAATTAAGTACATACATTACAAGTGCATGTAAAATGGAAAATAATATTTGAATTTAAAAGTATACTTTAATACAATACTAAATGATGGATATGTAATAACGTAAATTTTTAAAACAAGATCTAACTATAGGGGATCCTAGGTGTCTTAAGGGGTCATATATTTTAATAGGACATCTTAAGGGGTCATCATGTCATAATAAAATTTGTTAAGGAATCTTATGTCATAAAACATCCTAATAAAGGGTCTTAGGGGTCTTAAGGGGTCAGATGTTGTAAAGATCATCTTAAAGGGTCATAATGTCTTAATAAGGGTTGTTAAGGAATCTCATGTCACAAAAGGTCCTAATAAGGGGTCCTATGTGTCTAAAGGGGTCATATGTTGTAAAATATCCTCTTAAAGATTCATCATGCCATAATAAGAGTTGTTAAGGAATCTTATCTCACAAAAGGTCCTATTGGGTCTTAAGGGTCCTATTAGGTCTTAATTGGTCTTAATAGATCTTAATTGGTATTAATTGGTCCTAATTGATCTTAATAAGTTCTATTAGGTCTTATTAGTCCTATTAGGTCTTATTAAATTCCTATTAGGTCTTATAGGTCATATTAGGTCTTATTTGTCCTATTAGGTCTTAAGTGGTCCTATTAGGTCTTAAGAGTCTTATTAGGTCTTAATTTGTCTTAATAGGTCCTATTAAGTCTTAATTGGTCAAGTAATAAGTCATAATTGGTCTTATTAGTCACATGTTAGGTCTAATAGGTCATCCTAGGTGTCTTAAAGGGTCTTAAGGGTTCTTAAAGAGTTTTATGTCACAATAGGGGTCTTAAAGTGTCATGTGATGTACTAATAGTCCTAAAGGATCCTAGGATGTACTAATTGTTCTTAATAGGTCATATTAGCCCTATTAGGTTTTAAGGGGTCAACATGTCATAATAAGGGTTGTTAAGAAATCTTATGTCACAAAAGGTCCTAATTAGGGGTCCTAGGTGTCTTAAGGGGTCATATGTTGTAATAAGTCATCTTAAGGAGTCATCATGTCATAATAAGATTTTTTAAGGAATCTTATGTCACAAAAGGTCCTAATAAAGGGTCCTAGGTGTCTTAAGGGGTCATATGTTGTAATATGACATCTTAAAGGGTCATCATGTCATATTAAGGGTTGTTAAGGAATATTATGTCAAAAAAGGTCCTAATAAGGAGTCTTAGGTGTCTTAAGGGGTCATATGATGTAATAGGTCATCTTAAAGGGTCATTATGTCATACAAATGGTTGTTAAGGAATTTTATGTCAAAAATGTCCTAATAAGGGGTCTTAGGTGTCTTAAGGGGTCATATGTTGTAATAGGTCATATTAAATAGTCATCATGTCATAATAAGGGTTGTTATGGAACATTATGTCACAAAAGCTCCTAATAAGGGGTCTTATATGTCTTAAGGGGTCATATGTTATAATAGGTCATCTTAAAGGGTCTTTATGTCATAATAAGGGTTGTTAAGGAATCTTATGTCACAAAAGGTCTTAATAATCAGTCTTGGGTGTCTTAAAGGGCCATGTGTTCTAATAGGCCATCTTAAAGGGTCATCATGTCATAATAAGGGTTGTTAAGGAATCTTATGTCACAAAAGGTCCTAATAAGGGGTCTTAGGTGTCTTAAGGGGTCATATGTTCTAATAGGTCATCTCAAGGGTTCATATGTCATAAAGGGTCCTAAGAGTTCTTAAAGAGTTCTAATAGGTCATCCTAGGTGTCTGAAAGGGTCCAAAACATTCTTAAAGAGTTTTATGTCACAATAGGGGTCATAAAGGGTCCTAGGATGTACTAATTGGTCTTAATAAGTCTTATTTGTCCTAGTAGGTCTTAAGGGGTCCTATAAGGTCTTAAGGGTCCTAAGGGTTCTTAAAGAGTTCTAATAGGTCATCATATGTGTCTTAACTGATCATATGAGTTTGTAAAGAGTTTTATGTTACAATAGGGGTCCTAAAGGGTCCTAGGATGTACTAATAGTTCTAAAGGGTCCTAGAGGATGTACTAATTGGTCTTAAAAAGTCTTATCAGTCATATTAGGTCTTAAGTGGTGCTATTAGGTTTAAGGGTCATAAGGATTCTCAAAGAGTTATAATAGGTCATTCGAGGTGTCTTAAAGGGTCCTAAGGGTTCTTAAAAAGTTTTATGTCACAATAGGGGTCGTCAAGGGTCCTAGGATGTACTAATGCCCATCCTCTAAGTGTCTTAAAGGGTCCTAGGATGTACTAAGGGCTATTAAGATAATACTTTAACATCTAGTTGTACATGAATAATATTTAAAATTAACTCTAACATATAAATAAGAGAGAGAGAGAGAGAGAGAGAGAGAGAGAGAGAGAGAGAGAGAGAGAGATTCCTAATATAACTAACTAAAAAAAATTAAGAAAAAAAAATTTTCTAATGTTTTCTAACATTTCTACTATGATTTTCTAATGTTTTATAAAAAAATTCTACCATTTGTTAGCATTTCTATTACGATTGTCTAACATATTCTAACATATTATAATATTTTCTAACATTTTTAATATGGTTTTATAATATTTTGTAACATTTCTACTACGGTTTTCTGCTAAACAAAAAATATTTAAAACAAAAAACTAACTAAAATGAATATAAAACAATTAAAATACAATAAAAATGGGGAAACATGCATGTACCTAATACTAATGACAATCGGAAGAGGTCAAAAAAGTTTGGGATGTGCTGATGTTGCACTGGTTCACTCTAAGCCCTAGGTCCACAAGATCTCGGATGGTGAAATGCGAAGGTCAAATGGGTTGTCAGACATATATAAAAAAATTGGCAAAAGGGGTATTTGTATGAAGGGGGGATTCATGTGAACACCCCTATGTTGGGTAGTTCCCCCAAAGGGGAGTCTTCACTCGAACACCCACACATCACAAGGTTCATGTGAAGCCTTTTAGCCCCTTCGTACAAGAACATGTCTTCTGTCAGTTGAAGGTGAAAAAAATGCAAAACCAAATTTCATTCGCCCTTAAAAGTGGGACAAAATATTGTGAGATCACTCAGATCCCAAAAAATTACAAGATTTTGTGATATAGTTTTCTAAGAAATTAAGAGATCTTTTCATACTTTGATGGAATATTCCTTCATGAAGACTACAATGCATGGGTACACTTAGAATGGAAACAATATCATAGAGTCACTGGAATGTTGTGCAAAGAAGAGACACACACACACACAAACACAGATATATA
>MU223463.1:367472-382243 GCA_018584345.1 Thuja plicata
TCCCGTCGGGCATTCGCGATGCTTTCATCTGAGCTGCCTGTTGCTTTGCGACTAAGCGATACACTTTAGTCACGCGCTCGCCATGCTTTTCACTTAACCGTCAAGTCACCTGCGACCTTGCGATGCACAAGGTGTCGCTCACTCGCACATCCTACTTAGCTATTTGCTACTCAGCGACTGAGCGATTAAGCGCTCATCACGTTGTCGCATCGAGTTTTCACTGACTGTGAAATGACTCACGACAGTGCGATGAGCTCCTTGTCGCATTGTCACACACTGTCCTTTCTGCTAGCCGTCTGCGACTGAGCGACTAGTTACTCGTCGCGCACTCGCTCACTAATAAACCTAGCTCATGACTAGCTCGCGAGTGTGCGATGCATGATTTTTTCCTGCTCTCCACTGGCTCTGCGACTTTGCGACTGAGTGAAGAACTGTTCAGGCTTAATGACAAGGACCAAAAACTAACTATGATCTTCTCCTTTTGATCGCTCAACAAAATTTTCTAGGGTTTGGAGCTAAAACCTAGGGTGCTCTGCACCATTATTCTTCCCCTTCACTTGCAGGGAAAAGAAATCCAACAAGTATCCAGACAAAATCTTTAAATATCTCACCACCTCCGCTATCTCCATGTAGTATTCGACTGTCGTCATTCTACGCACCATTCTAATGACTAAAATCGGATGCCCACAAATCTATGCAATTGGTTGAAGTGGGTCCTTAATGATTCTTCCATCATGAACATGCCCACCCACCTAATATTCAACACCCAAGATGACCACTATGGTTTCTAACTCCTGATAATTGGCCTTTTCAAAGATCCACTTTATCTGCTCTTCCTTACCTTCATCCAAATTTTCCAGCTTGATGCATTGGCATGTGATACTAAAATGGTTTGTCATTGTTGTTCTGCCAAAAGAGAAAACCACACCACTTATTTAAAGAGATGGGTTTGTCCATTACCTATCAGATCTCTGCATCTTGAAAAAAGGGAAAGCTAGGAAATCTAGATAGTGAGATTTAGTTAGATAATAAAGAATAATCCTTAAGCCAAGAAAGGTTATGTGTCATGTCATGACTACTCATGCCCCTGAAACCAATCCTCTTCTCACTGTCACACCGACCTATGTAGATTTTTGTATCCAAGGTCATCCCTTTGTATGGATTGCAAATCTACTAAAATGATTACATGCAGGTCAAGTTGCATTGGATCATCCTAACCAATCGCAAACTCTGACACCTCTTCCACCCCCTTATTTTCCAAGAAGGCATAAAATGTAGGTTGATATGTAATAGAGAATACAATGTGAATCATATGAGGATAAGGTTAGATTTTGAATAAATTTTTTACCATGAACTAATGAAAGGTAGTGTTTCATGTTTGAATCAACACCATACACTAGAAGATATATTTTATTTCATCATCTTTTATAAAATTCTTTGAAAAAGATCAATAAAAATAATTATTAATCATGCAACATAAAGATGAAAAAATGATTTGAATCAAAGGATGAAGGACAACAAATGATTGATGACAGAGTGATATGAAACCTAAAATAGAGATAATGCAATGAAGGGAAGGTTTCAAGAAAATACAAGTAGTATCTATCCTAAACAATATCCATCAGTAACAACAAGGAATTATAGACATTAATCTAAGGAGGTCATTAAAAAATTTTAAAATAGTGAGGAAAGGGATATGTTAAGCTATTATGAAAGGAAGGAACACAATGTGTAAAAAAAGTACTAGGGACATATTGAAAGGTATCAAAACATTGATATTAATATCCTGTTGGAGGGAAATGATTTGAAAGGTATAAAGGCATATGGTTGACATGAGAATGAAAAGAAAGATTAGTGAAAGAATGAGCATCGCAACAGTCCAATGGTATGATTACTAGTTATAGCAATCCATGCACATGAATAAATCACATTTATAATGAGAAAAAGACAATGTAAAAGATACCAATAATTTAGAAGATCCTCTCATGCACAATACATGATAGTCATCAAGTAGATAACAATGAAAGGACCCTACATATCAATAATACATTGTTACATGACAAAAAAATAATGAATGATTGAAAGAACAATGATGTGTGAAGATCAAGGATAGTGAGTTCATGAAAGATCAAAAAATAGTTCCAAATACTTAGTGAAGATCTGTAACTAGATGAAGGACACGAGTTTTTTTTATAAGGTTCAAAGATCCATGGTTACCATTATGAAGAACATTGTTATTATATGTAAAAGACATAAGAAAGAACACACTTGGTAAAAATGAGAATATATGTGACAAAATCCCATATATGAAATAATGACCAATGATACAAATGCAAAGGTTTTACATTGTCATGATAATGCTTGCAAAGAAGAGAATCATTTCAATATAAGGAGTGAGTGTTCTTGAAGAGTTCATATGTTGTTACAAGTGATTGTTCTTGAAGGGTTTCATACTTTTTTTTCAAACTTTCTAAGGAAATCAATGTTCACTATCAATGCAAAGTAGTCATAGAAGCAATATTGTTCATAAATAGTTATTAATTTTTTATTAGTTGTAACCAAAATTGGCGACCATAAAAGAAAGTAGAGGATGTAACACTCTCATGAAGTGGATCAGTAATGAGCAAAAAAAAATGAAATAATTGTAGTAAGCAATAGGTTATGTGATAGTCAACACTGATTATGAACATAAAGGTCATGAAGGACATTAAGATGCAAAGGAATTTATAGCTATAACTGTGATAGAGGTTGCAATGATAATTGCAAAGTTGTCAAATCGATAACTTTTGAAACTTTTTTACATTTATATCAAATGTTGGCTTCCTTGCCTAGATATCTTACAAAATCATGTTAAATGATATTTTAAGACTATTTGGACATATTTGAGGCTAATCTACACCTTTGACCCAAGGTTTTACTCATTGGCTAGGTTTTTCTGTCTTGACCAACTTCATGCACTTTCTTGGCACTTTTCGCATCAATGATCTCCAAAATATAAAAGATTAAGTAAACATTACACAAACTTTCAAAATGTACAAAATAGACACTTAGGCTCTCAATAAACCTAATTATTGCACCTAGTGCAATTTTTTGTTTTCACCCTTGAATCACTCCTGAGTCTTCAAACTCTGACTCTAACTCTGACTCTACACACAGAGTCATGAGTGTATATTGCAGATCCTTCATGATGACTTTCTTTACAGAGTCAAAGTTAGAGTCAGAGTTTGAAGACTCAGGAGTGAGTCAAGGGTGCAAAACAAAAATTGCACTAGGTGCAATAAGGCCAAGATATTGACAGCCTAAGTGTCTATTTTGTATGTTTTGAAAGTTTGTGTAATTTTGCCTTAATCTTTTAGATTTTGGAGATCATTGATACCAAAGGTGCCAAGCAAGTGCACAAAGTTGTAGCCCAAGAGACAAAAACTTAGTCAACAAGTCAAACCTTTGGTCAAAGGTGTAGATTAGCCTTAAATATGTCCAAATAGTCTTAAAATATCATTTGACATGAATTTTTATCACATCTAGGCAAGGAAGCTAGCATTTGATAGAAAATGTAAAAAAGTTGCAAAAGTTATCAACTTTTTGCACAAAGATGCAATTCGTGCTTTGGTAGTTGCCACCAACCAAGAATCGTTTGGGCCAGTTGGAAAAAGTTATCAATATCTAGAGTAATCACCAACTATTAAGGTATATAAACAACTTCAAATACTTATGACTTTAAATTTATTAGTGATGATGATGATGATGGTTTTTTATAATTAATAAAGACTTAATGAACACCATATCTTGTAATGTCACATCAACTAATCAGAAAAACATGAGTAAATGTATAATTATTAACCTTATTTTTTTCATGTTAAGACCATATTTGATGTTACAGTCCTTACACTAAACTTTATTTGTAAGTAGGGAATAATAAGATTTTTCATAATACCATATTGAATATTGAAACAACTTCTAATAGAACAAGCTAACTAAAGCTGCATGCTTTTCATATGCTTGATCATTTAGACTCACTGATTAAGCATCAATTTTCTTCAAAATAATAAAAATAAATGCTATCTTCAGAAATCTACATATTAAAACTTTATTTATTGTCTTAACCTTGATAGGAAGGATGGTGTATTTGGTACTATTTACCATAGTTGTTCCCACAATGTTTAGTACACCATCTCCATAAGCAAGGGGAAGAATTTCAACCACCACTAGAAAAAACTTGTCAATTCAACAAATGGAAACACACAATGAAATCCAATTATCAGTAGTAATGCACAAAGTAATGGGAATTAGAAAGGAAAGATTAGAAATGTGAGAGAAGAAAATCAAACATCCATATGTACCAGGCTACTTGAGAAGAATTCATCACCATTTTATCTAAAATTTTAAAGCTACTGTGTTAATCTTTGATGTCTTAGAGTAGGGACTCTTCTACACTATTTAAGATTACCAAATCTAGCTGGGTTCATGGAATATCCTGATAGTGGTCTGTATTGAAAACACACATTCTTGATTTAGTAGTCACTAAATATTCAAACAAAATACACTCCACCCAAAATATAAATGTAAACATTTCTTTATTAGTTCAACACATGCCCTGCAAATAAACCATTACAGGAAGCTACACCACCCACAACAATCCCTACCATTTCACCTAGCTACAGAATAAAGCATCACATATTAGCTACGTAGATACTATGGTGGCAAAATTTCATCTAGTAAATGATGAATAACTAAAACTTAAATGTTACTATACAATTTAATGGTCAAACATAATTTTTTTTTGTTTAAGAATTCCTTTAATGCCTCAAAATTACTAGTAATATACCATAAGCATACACCCATCCCCATTATTTTTCTCCTATGTTTTCTCATAGTGAGAATATGTTACTAAAAGATATACAATCAAATGTAGTAGGTTCCATGACTATTTTGACTGAGAGACACTTTGTTTCTTACTGTTTTATTTAAATGCTGAGATGCTTTGATGACTTTACATTATTTTGAGTACCAGTATCATAGTTGTTAGATGTTAGATAGTGTTTCTATTCAGTTTGATCATATCTACATGATGATGCTAGTGATGTGATATGATGTCATGGCCCACTAGGGAACCCAAGAGGAAAAGAAAACAAACTACTAAGAGATGTGAATATTTTTTCAAATGAAATATTGAAAACTAATCTAAGTGCTCATAGGTTCCCTAATGCTACTATTCAAGAAACATAACATAATCTGTTCATTTATATATTATGAGTTACCCATTAAGGAATTTACTGATTAATTTAAGATTACTAGTTCATTCCTTTACTTTTAAGTTCTACGGATCATCTTACCATCATTTTTAACATGTTAACATGCATCTATATGACTTATCCTTTACTTAAAATAATGTCATTATTCAAACTATTCATTTAAACATTCAGGTGAGAAACTAACACACATTAGATATGAAATAACATATGTATTTTAATATTACATACACATTTGAGGTACATAGTAAACATAATCCAATATTGAATTCTATAGCTATCTTATTTCATTGATTCATCATTTTATAATAATTTTCCACACCCTTACATAAGGTGATAGGGAGTTCATTCATCAATACATTAATTCATACTAAGTCTAAGATCATTTATTGGATATACCATAAAGTAATAGAAGATAGAGGAATAACTACCCTAAACAATTATCTTTCCATATTGATAACATACAATATTTTCCCTTTCCTTTTACCTAGATCTACCCATCTCCTTATACATTGATTTTAATTATATTGATATACATGTCATATCATGAGATACAAATATTTCCTTACAAGAGCTTACAATTGTAATAATGCACATGCATAAGTACATCTTTACATATACAAGAAGAAGTCTTCAAAACTAAAAAAATGGAAGGAACAAGAGCCAGGAACATCCATCTGAATAAGAACAACACGTCTATATAAAAAATATTAATCACACAACCATTTGGATCCAAAATATTCCACTCTCACATTCTGGGAGATAGAAACCAAGGTCCACAAAAGACAGTAACAAATAGGATACTCCTAAGTTGATGATGGTGGTAGGAATAAAAGTCCACAAGACAACTGAGAGGGGGGTGTAAATCAGTTGTGCAATAGATTGTTAAACTTTAAAATTTATGAACCATAACATCAAAATTAAATAACACAGTAATTGCCAACACCATAACACAATGTTTGTTGTCTAGGAAACCTTGTTAAAGTTAAAACCCCAGTGGAAATTAACACCCACAAAATAATGTACTAAGAGTATAGTATCCCTGTTAAAAGATATTATCCCTGTAAGGAGCTTGTTATTACATTACAGTAGACAGTCCCTGTTAGGAGATAGACCCTGTTAGGATTCAATGAAAGTAGTAGGCTCACTTCCCAAAGAAGGTTAAAGCCACCCTCAAGGATTCACAATCTGCATCAAGTGTCTATAGAAAATACACAATCCAATGAACTGACTGATAGAAAGTGTCTTTTCTTGGTCATTTCCAATGAAGTACCAACTCTACTCTCTATCCAGCAGTCAAGCTTCGCAGCTTCACAAATCTCTATTCTTTACTTTCTCTTCCACACTTTTCACAAATGAAAAGATTATTCATATATACCCTCTTACAATAACACATTAGGTCATCCAGTTAAGCTTTCCTAATACACAATTAACTAGGTCAGCTGGTTAAGGCTTCCCATCATACAAATAATTACATAAGCCCTTGCTAAGATACACATGGTACCTATAACAGGTATACAATATTTACAATTCTTTACAAATACTTCCAGATCCACAATCCATGCCCAGAATTAATTTCCACATGTTACAAGTCTGAAGTCATCTAGGAAATAAGTCTTCTCCAGAACACACACCACAGCTGACATCATCAGTACCCAAACATAAATTGAATTCAACCCATTTCACCATCATATGTTGGCTCTTCATCAATAAGCTCGCAAGTTCTAAAAAATCTTCCACAGCAAGATATGCCCAAAACACAGAGACCTTATTTGTCTAGAATCACAATCACAGTCCAGAAAAATAGTCTTTACTAAAACAACTGTAACATCCATGATATGAAACATAAAGTCAAGTGGCCTTAGATTCAAGGTCAAAAATCAGTCTTCTTCTTAAATCCAACTTCACTTGTTATGTTTCATTTGTATTGTGTTTTTACATGCCTTCCAGTCAAGTAACTAGTTTGTCTTGTTTCACAGAAATATATGTTGACATCAGTGACAAAACATGAGTATCAACAACATTATTAGTACCAAAACATGATATCATCCAAAAATTTCCCCCTTTTGCATTGATAGAAACATATGGGAAAATTCATATGCATCAACCCAAAAGTACTCTCTCTTTACAATCTTCTCAATATCCTCAACAAATCTCCCAAAAACAATAGGGATTTTCACATAGATTCCTTCCCCCTTTGACAAAAATGGCAAAGGGTGTCATAACTCATCTGTAGTCTTCGGTAAGGTGTAGATTTTTCAAATATTCATGTCCAATCAAGTGCAAGATCACTCAAATTTTCTCCATAGTGTTCTCCTACGATCACTCCCCCTAAGGAGTAGATCCATACATCAAGTCTAGAGAATAATATAGCTCTGAGATCCACTGGACCGATGCATATCTGTATCATTTAATTACCACTAGGAGGGGAAATCACCCCAAGCATGCCTCTAAGGTATTCAAAAGCATCTTTTGGAAAAGGTTTAGTAAATATATCTACTATATGTTCCTTTGTGTTTATGTACTCCAGTTTAATCTCCTTAGCAGCTACCTTCTCCCTCAAGAAATGATACTTGATATAAATATGTTTAGTCTTTGAGTGCAATATAGGATTTTTTTACATGTTTAATGTACTTTTATTATCATAATGAATAACCATTGGCTCCTTGAAAATTATTCCAATATCTTCCAGCATTTGTTTTCATCCAAACAACTTGTGTGCAATTTATTGCAGTAGGTACATATGTTGGTTTTGTAGTAGATTGAGAAATACAGTTATGCTTCTTGCTTAACCAGGAAACCAATCACTTCCCAAGGAAAAATGCACCACCACTTGTGCTCTTTTTTTCATCCACATTACCTGCCTAATCTTCATTAGTAAAAGCCTGCAAAGTAAAATCATCATATTTTTCATACCACAATCCATATTCCATAGTTCCTTTCAAATATCTGAAGATTCTTTTCACAGTAGAAATATGTGTTTCTTTAGGATCTGCTTGATATCTAGCCATAATTCTAACTATATTGGTAATATCTAGTCTGGTATGTGTTAGATGTTATAGACCTCCAATCATTGATCTATACTTAGTCTGAACAACACTCTGAGTCTCATCATCACTAGTCAGTTTGTTTCCATTCACCATAGGTGTTCCAATAGGTTTACAATCTTCCATTCCAAACAATTTCAACATTTCCTTAAGATACTTGATCTAAGATATAAAAAATTCATTCTTTCTCTGATTAATTTGTAAACCAAGAAAATATTTCATATCACCAATCATAGACATTTAAAACTCATTCTCCATTTCTTTAGAAAATTTCTTACTCATTTTGTCATTACCTCCAAAAATGATATCATCAACAAAAACTTCTATAATTAGGATTCCATCTTCATCAGCTCTTAAATAAAAATTATTGTCTGCATTACCTTTTCTAAAACCAAGACAAAGTAGATATTTGTCTAGTCTTTCATACCATGCCCTTGGTGCTTGTTTCAGTCCATATAGTGCCTTCTTTAATCTGCAAACCATGTTTTCATCATCATTCAAAGGAAAACCATCAGGTTTCTTAATGTATACCTCTTCCTCTAGATCACCATTTAGGAATGTTGACTTCACATCCATCTGATACACTTTAAAGTCTTTATGTGTAGCATAAGCAAGAAATAGTCTCACATCTTCCAATCTAGCAACAGGAGAAAATGTCTCCTCATAGTATATACCTTGTTGTTGTGAGTAGCCTTAAAAAGCCAATCTAGCCTTGTTTCTTACCACTGTACCTTTCTCATTCATCTTGTTTCTAAAAACCCATTTAGTGCCAATCACATTTTTGTTCTTAGGTCTTGGAACCGATTCCCAAGTATTATTCTTCTTAATCTGCTCAAGTTCTTCTTCCATAGATTTAGTCC
Organism: Thuja plicata; assembly: GCA_018584345.1. Lineage (NCBI taxonomy): Eukaryota > Viridiplantae > Streptophyta > Pinopsida > Cupressales > Cupressaceae > Thuja > Thuja plicata. The sequence goes on from MU223463.1 coordinate 376,629, forward strand.
AAGATTCATCTCTACATGCTTCATCATTCATCTTTGGTTCAACTTGAGAAATCAAACAAATCTCTTCTCTAGCATTAGATCTAGTCATTATACCTTTACCTATATCACCAATAATATGATCTTTGGGATGGTTCTTCTTAACATACCTTGGTGTCTTCTGTGGCTCGGTATCTTCAGTTTGTTCATCTTCACCTTCATTTTTAGTCATTAGAGGTTCATTCTCAATCATCAAAGGTTCTTTAGGTTTTGTAGTAACTTCTTTTGTTTCTGTAATCTGATCACAGTCATACATTCTTTCCTAAATTTGGAACTTTTAATCTATCTTCACATTGGCTCTTTCAATCAACTTTCTTAATCTCAAATTAAAACATTTGTATGCTTTACTTTTATTAGAATAACCAAGAAATATTCCTTCATCACTTCTAGCATCAAATTTTCCAATCTCATAATCTCTTCTGATATAACATTTACTTCCAAATATTCTAAAGTATTTCGCAGTAGGTGTATGATCAAACCATAATTCATAAGGAGTCTTACTTGTACCTTCTCTGATTTGAATTCTATTCAGTGTGTACATAGAAGTCCCAACTACTTCTCTCTAGTGAACATGTGATACATTTCCTTCCAGAAACATAGTCCTTGCAACATCTAATATAGTTATGTTTCTTCACTCTGCTATCCCATTTTGTTGTGGAGTTCTAGGGGCTGAAGTTTGTCTGTGTATTCCATTCTCTTCGCAGTATGTATTGAATAGTTCTGAAGTAAACTCTCCTCCTCTATCTGATCTCAAACATTTTATCTTTAAACTAGATTCATTCTCAACTTTTGCCTTAAATATCTTGAACTTTTTACATGCCTCTGATTTCTCTCTCAGATATGTAACCCACATCATTATAGAAAAGTCATCAACAAAAAGTATAAAATACCTTTCACCATAGTGTGATCTTGTTCTTGTAGGACCACAGAGATATGTATGCACCAGATCCATCTTTCCTTTTTTAAAATAGGCCTTTCTCTTGAAATTTCTTCTAGTTTATTTCCCCATGACACATTCTCTACATATAGTGTTAGATGGCTTCATAATTCTAGGTATATCTCTTACTTCTTTTTTCATACTTGCCTTCATAATGTTATCAAAATTAACATGACAAAATCTTTTGTGCCATAACCAATTGTCATCAACTTTAGCAATAAAACAAGTAGCTTTAGATGTGTTAAGTTCAAATACATTACCTCTAGATTTAGAACCAGATGCTATCAAGTCTCCTATCTTACTCTTGATAAAACATTTCCCATTAATGAAATTCAGCTGATAACCCTTTTCCACTAGCTTTCCAACACTCAAAAAGTTATGTTTAAGTCCATCAACAAGTAATACATTATCAGTGTTAGTATTTCCATCCAAAGAAATAGATCCAACTCCAATAATAGTTTTAGGAGTATTGTCAGAAAATCTGACAACACCACCATCATGTTTCTTCAAACTCACAAACTTATTCCTATCTCTAGTCATATGGTGTGAACATCCATTGTCTATAACCCATTCAGATTTCTTTTCAACTTGGGATACTAGGGATTTTTCCTCATGCATAGGTGCATCATCTTTAACAGAAATGAATCCAATCTCATCAAAGTTATCATCCTCATCATCAGATATTCCCTCACTAGCATAATAGCATTCCTTATCTTTTGAGAACTTAGACTTGCAAAACTTAGGTTTGTGCTTTGGGATTCTTGTAGGACATCTAGATGCAAAATGACCAATCTTATTACATGAAAAACATTTCAAAGGTAATTTTCCTTCAAATTTACCCTTACCTCTCTTTTCTCTTCTAGCAATTAGTTCCACAACTTCATCTAGCTTTCTTTCTTCTTCCTGTATATGTTCCCATTCATCAACATAAGCTCCAAGTTCTTCTCTTAGATCACTACTGCTTGCATTTCCAAATAAGGTCTTCTTGTTCTTATGCACATTTGCCTTGAATAATGACTCTACACTAGGTAAAGTGTCTCCCAATTCTATGGCCTTGAATGTAGTAAGCTTTCCATTTAGCATCTCTTTGGTGAAGTTCAATGTTAAAGGTATGATCTCCTCTATAGCATGTACTTTGGTTCTATATACAGGTGTCAAAGATCTGAAAATCTTTTCAATAACTTCTTCCTTGTTGTAAGTACCTCTAGAGTTCCTAATACCAGTAACTACCTCAGTAATTCTCTATGCATATGCTCTAACATTCTCAGCTTAAATGATTCTATCTTCATTTTCTAGTTCTGCAACTTCGCTTGTTTTGTAAATTTGTCTTGAACATAAAATGCTTCCAGTCTTGTCCAAATATCATCCGCAGAGTCCAAGTCCTTCACTTCAGTGAATTCTCCTTCAGATAGGGCACTGATTAGAGATTCCCTTGCAACCATATTATAGGAAAATATTTTCTTTTCATCTTCATTAGCCTTTTCCAGCTCATCTTGTGTCGCTATTGCTACATTCTTCTTTGTGATCATCAAGTACTCGATTCCCAGCCATTAAAAATGTGTTCTCATCTTGTTCTGCCAACTGTCAAAGTTTTCAGGATCAAACTTCGGACTATCCTTCCTATAGTAAGTCATCTTCATGATCACCTCAAGCTGTTAAAATTTATCTCTGAAGACCAGTATCTCTGATACCAATTTTTAGGAATAACAGTCCATAAGATAATTGACAGGGGGGGGGGGGTGAATCAGTTGTGCAATAGATTGTTAAACTTTAAACTTTATGAACCATAACATCAAAAGTAAATAACATAATAATTGCCAACACCATAACACAATGTTTATTGTCAAGGAAACCCTGTTAAAGGTAGAACCCTGGTGAGAATTAACACCTATTAAATAATGTACTAAGAGTATTATATCCCTGTTAAAAGATATTAGCCTTGTAAGGAGCTTGTTATTACATTACAGTACACAGTCCCTGTTAGGAGACAGACCCTGTTAGGAATCAATGAAAGTAGTAGGCTCATCACCAAGGCTCACCGCCCAAATAATTTTAAAGCTAGCCTCAAGGATTCACAATCCCCATGTAGTTTATACAACAAATACACAATCCAATGAACTATCTAATAGCAATTGTCTTTGCTTGGTCAATTCCAATGAAGTACCAACTCCACTCTCTATCCAGCAGTCAAGGTTTATAGCTTCACAAATATCTACTCTTTTCTTTCTCTTCCACACTTTTCCCAAATAAAAATATCATTCATATATACCTTCTTACAATAACCCATTAGGTTGGCCAGTTAAGCTTTCCTAATACTCAATTAACTAGGTCGGCCAATTAAGTCTTCCCATCATACAAATAATTACATAAGCCCTTGCTAAGATACACACGGTACCTATAAAAATTATAGAATATTTACAATTCATTACAAATACTTCTAGATCTGCTATCCATGCTCAGAATTAATTTCCACATGTTACAAGTCTGAAGTCAGCCAGGAAATAAGTCTTCTTAAGAACACAGGCCACAACTGATGTCATCAGTACCCAAATAGAAATCAAACTCAACTCATTTCACCATCATATGTCGAATCTTCATTAGTAAGATCGCAAGTTTTGAAACATCTTCCTTAGAAAGATATGCCCGAAACATAGAGACCTTCTCTGTCCAAAATCATAGTCACAGTCTAGAAAAATAGTCTTTACTAAAATAGCTGTAACATCCATGATATGAAACATAAAGTCAAGCGGCCTTAGATGTAAGGTCAAAACTTATTCTTCTACTTAAATCCAACTTCGCTCATTTTGGCTCATCTATATAGTGTTTGTACATGCCTTCCAGTCAAGTAACTAGTCTTTCTTCTTTCACAAAAATATATGTTGACATCAGTGACAAAACATAAGTATCAAGAACATGATTAGTACCAAAAACTGATATCATCGAATAGATGGCCCTTCACAAAATATAACATAACTAAAAGCACAAGAAGACCACAAGGACCACAAAAGAAATGGACAATAGTGGTAAGAAATTAAGATACAAGCTAGGTGAGTGTCATTGCATAGACCTCATGCCTTGGGTTATCCTAGTAATAACCAATCTTGGCCCCGACCCCCAAGTAGGCACATGCGGAATTGAACACATTTAATGAGGACAAGGTTTTTTAATTGTGGCATCACAAAGGGACCTTCCCCACTCCCATCCCTAGTCTATAATAGCACTACTAACATGGGAGAGTCACAAATTAATCTTTATTAGAATGTATTTTACCCATTCCAAGTTCATTTATTTAGGTTATCACTTGATTAAATAACTCATCAGTAGGTTATCCTGATACTAGCCACTTAGGGCCATGACCCCTCGCTAAGAGCCACTCACCTAGTGTCCTTAGGTTCCATACCCAAAAAAATATCAAAAGAACATAAAAAAAATCCCCATAATAATATATAAGAAGCCATAAACATGTCACAACATTAAAAAATTGAGTTTAGGAAAGGAGTAGTTATCCTAAATCCTCTAGACAACCCAAAATCACAATCAGGTACACAGATGGATAAAACACATCCACATTGCATAAAATGTATCAAAATGGATTCTAAAAAATATAATTACATCAATAACCTCATAAAAGCATAAATTATAACATCATATTATCATTGGATTGGTTTAGGGGATCACTGATTGGCCCCAGTCCACTAGACAGTCCTAAACCCTAATCCAGCATTCAAAATGCTTCAAAATGTATAAGGAGGAATAAAAGCACACCATGAATGATATTAAAACCATATTACATGAAATAATAGCTAATTTAATTTAAAAATCAAACACTAATACCCTATGGTTGTTGATAGGACCTCAGACATCAATTTAACCCTAAAAGTATCAATCAGGAAGACCTGCACATTTGGTGACCTAATCTGTGCACTTGGCTTCTATTTTGTGCACTTGGTATGATATATTTATAACTTTTTAATATAATTTCCATAATTTTTCATGGTACGTTCTCACTTGGGCCCCACAATTGTGCGATTGGTACTGTTCCTACCCAGTTGGCACAAATGGGATAGTTTTGACAAGGTCCCATAAATGACTCTGACTAGGAAGTTTTTGGGTAATAGAAGTGGAATTTGAGGAAGCCCCAATTGATATATCCTAAATTAAATTCCATAAACATAGATTAGGACACACACAACATCATATAATCTTAGGAAATCAACCTAGAATAGGAATAAGTCCTAATGGCGAAAGAAGGAAATAACAACATGAAATGATTCCAAACTTATAAAAATTAATCCATAAGGTATAAAATACTTAAAAAACCATTAATAAACATAGAATACATCATGAAAACACTATAATACATTTATTTAATAATCACAAAGATTATCTCCCAGAAGAAAGAGCAATGCAATATACGCACATAATACACATTGACAAAGAAAAGTCTCTTTCAGGTATGGATCCTACCTAGAGTCCTCCAAAGAAGGTAGAAGGAATAGAATACCTAGATGATCCAAGAGAGTTACAAACCATGAAATACCATCCAATGAAAATAAGATCAAGAGGCTCCACCACAACACAATAGCGCTCTCTCTCTCTCTCTCTCTCTCTCTCTCTCTCTCTCTCTCTCTCTCTCTCTCTC
>MU223463.1:416718-447776 GCA_018584345.1 Thuja plicata
GTTTAGAGGCCCAATTGCGTTTCCCCAAGGAATGGCCATGTTTACTAACCTTGTGTTTGGTTGAGAAGCTTGAAATGAAACTAAAAGGGGAAGTGCAATACCGTGAAGAATCAATGAATTACAGGTGCCAGAAATAAGAGTTCTACCAACAGGAGGTGAAGAAGATTTAATTCTCTTTGTTCTAAAAGGAATTTTAGCAGGCAATTGAATTTCTTCAGGCTTATTATCTTCAACTCCTTCTCTCGACTTAGCCCTTCCTTTCCTGTAAATATTTTCAAGAAAAGGGAAATTGACTTCTTTAAGCTCTTCATATACTGGGTCAATCTTTCCCTTTAGTTTTGCACTCCTGGTAAATCTAGAATCCAAGATGCCTTAAAATTCTGAGAAAAATTATGATTTACTTTCTTTCTAAGTCTTCCCCAGTAGAGTCGCCAAAAACTGTTGGTTAACAGTTTTTCCTCTCTTAAGATTTTCAATCTTTGACTCTCTATACCCCAAGGTGAGAGAACAAAAGGATGTCCACCAACAAATGGGTCAGTGTATGTATTCTATCCCTGCCCTCTAAATTGATAGGTACAGCTCCCTGATTGTGTATGATATGTAATGAATATGTCTTTATGCTAATCACCAGGTTTATTCCTTATGAGTTTTAACCAAATTTCTTGTACACAAAAACAATTCAGGCGAGGATAAGATGAAGATAATCTACAACCTTCAGTAGAATGTTGATCATAGATCATCACCTGATTTTTAAATCTAAACTAATTCTATCCTACTCTTTTATGAAATGCAGGTTGTACTTGGTGAATAGGATTAGACCTATATAATGACAGGAAAATGGAATCACCGTTACCGCAATTGCTTAGAAAGAAATATAATTTAGGAAGAAATCACAGTCTCAGAACATAGGTGTACTTTCCATTCAGAGATGCAACTAATCTAAAGAGTGAACAAAGGAAGAATTACAAATGAAAGACCAACTGGAATTGATCATACCATAATTTTTGATATGAAATGGCATTCATTAAGAAAAAGCAGTTTCACTTATAACTGTTCTTTTTATTCACCATGCAAATAGACTATGGAAATGGAACAACAAACATAAATTCAGCTTTGTATATAGAATCACCCTGCTTCATTAACAAGTTTGCTGACCCTGTATACTAAAATCCTTACAGAATTTATAGACTCTACAATACATTGGGCTTCTAAGAGCCAATGACCTTTCCTCTTCTTCAAATACAAAGAGACAGAATGCAAAGAAAAAGAATTTTCAAATATGAGCACTCGAACAGGCACTATGGAATCTAAAACTCTTCATCTTCAACCAGCATTATCAAGCTGAATCCATTGGGCCACGGAATGGCAACATCATTTTTTTGAACTTGAATTTGAAATTGAACATAAGGCAGAAGATGTTGATTCTGGATTTCCCGCTTCGACCATCTACGAGCACTATTGAGAAAAACTAGAAAAGTGCTTCTTCATTGTGGAAAATGGGACAAGAGCTTCTCCTCGTGGAAAATGAGAAAAGAGCTTCTCCTCGCAGAAAATGAGAAAAGTGCTTCTCCTCACGGAAAATGAGAAAAGTGCTTCTCCTCGCGAAAAATGAGAAAAGTGCTTCTCCTCGTGGAAAATGAGAAAAGTGCTTCTCCTCGGCGGAAAATTGGAAAAGTACTTCTCCTCACAGAAAATGAGAAAAGTGCTTCTCCTCGGCGGAAAATTGGAAAAGGGGTTCTCCTTAAAGCACATGCTTTATTTGATCTCTTAAAACAATAATATAATATTCCCTTTTAGTACATCGGGCCCACCTTACTATAACTAAGCTTGCGGAAAATTGGAAAAGTGGTGCGAAACCCGCAAAGTGCTAAGTTCTTCTTTGTGGAAAATCACCCGAAAGGTGCGAAACCCACACAGTGTAAAATTCTCCTTTGCTGAAAATCACCGGAGAGGTGCAAAACCCGCGCAAGGCAAAGTTCTCCTTTGCGGAAAATTGCCTTCTTAGTGAGAATTCTGCCATGGAGAAGATGATTTCTAAAATCCCGCCGAGCTCGTTCTCGCTCATTTCTTAACCAAATTGCTCGTCATTTGTTGCATTAGGATCGTTGAGACCTGTAGAATCGATCCATACCATTCTTTGATCTCTACCTGAGAAAGATCATTAATTAGAGCACAAATCTTTGCCGGGTTAGGATCTACAACCTACCTAAATATGAAAAGACCTCAGAACAACCTGCTTGGCTAAGAGAAGGAAAGGCAATGATAGGGAAACCTGAAAAAGATAGCCTACCTAAGAAAGACTTAGACATAGACTCAGACTGACCGGACTGATTTGACATGACCATATGACTCCAACTATTGCCAAAAAAATGGGTGACTGGAAGTCAGACAACACTAGGACCGCAGGAAGATCCTATGACCCCTTTTGACCCATTTGAATGTTAAAATGTGTCCTAAGGGGTCCTATGACCCTTTAGGATACACTTGACCATTCAAATGGGTCAAAAGGGGTCATGGTGTGTTTTTAGGGGTCCTAATGCATGATAAAGTATACTAGGACCCCTAGGAAGACCTCATGACCCCTTTTGACCCATTTAAATATTCAAATATGTCTTAAGGGGTCCTACAACCCCTTAGAACACACTTGACTATTCAAATGGTTCAAAAGGGGTCATGGAGTTTTCCTACGTGTCCTAATGCGTGATAAGGCATACTAGGACCCTTAAAAAGATGTCATGACTCCTTTTGACCCATTTGAATGTTCAAATGTGTCCTAAGGGGTCCTACGACCCTTTAGAACACACTTGACCATTCAAATGGGTCAAAAGGGGTCGTGGGGTCTTCCTAAGGGTCCTAATGCATGATAAGGCATACTAGGACCCCCAGGAAGACCGCATGACCCCTTTTGACCCATTTCAATGTTCAAATGTGTCCTAAAGGGTCCTACAACCCTTTAGGACACACTTGACCATTCAAATTGGTCAAAAGGGGTTGTGGGGTCTTCCTAGGGATCCTAATGCGTGATAAGGCATTCTTGGACCCCCAGGAAGACCCTATGACCCATTTTGACCCACTTGAATGTTAAAATGTGTCCTAAGGTGTCCAATGACCCTTTAGGACACACTTCACCATTCAAATGGGTCAAAAGGGGTCATGGGGTGTTCCTATGGGTCCTAATACATGATAAAGTGCATTAGGATCCCTAGGAAGACCCCATGACCCCTTTTGACCCATTTAAATGTTCAAATGTGTCCTATGGGTTCCCACGACCCCTTAGGACACACTTGACCATTCAAATGGGTCAAAAGGTGTCATGGGGTCTTTCTAGGGGTCCTAATGCATGATAAGGCATACTAGGACCCCTAGAAAGATGCCATGACCCCTTTTGATCCATTTTAATGTTCAAATATGTCCTAAGGGGTCCTACGACCCTTTAGGACACACTTGACCATTCAAATGGGTCAAAAGGGGTCGTGGCATCTTCCTAGGGGTCGTAATGTGTGATAAGGCTTATTAGGACCCCCAGAAAGACCCCATGACCCCTTTTGACCTATTTGAATGTTCAAATGTGTCCTAAGGGGTCGTACGACCCCTTAAGACACACTTGACCATTCAAATGGGTCAAAAGGGGTCATGGTGTTTTCCTAGGGGTCCTAATGCATGATAAGATGTACTAGGACCCCCAAGAAGACTCCATTACCCCTTTTGACCTATTTGAATATTCAAATGTGTCCTAAGGGGTCCTACAATCCCTTATGATAGATTTGAGTATTCAAATGTGTCAAAAGGTGTTGTGGGGTCTTCCTAGGGGTCCTAATGCGTGATACTTCATACTAGGACCCCCAGAAAGACCCCATGACTACTTTTGACCCATTTGAATGATCAAATGTGTCTTAAGGGGTTCTACGACCCCTAAGGACACACTTGAGGATTCAAATAGGTCAAAATGGGTGTTGGGGTCTTCCTAAGGGTCCTAATATGTGATAAGGCATACTAGGACCCCCGAGAAGACCCCATGATGTCTTTTGACTCATTTGAATGTTCAAATGTGTCCTTAGGGGTCCTACGACCCCTTAGGACACACTTGAGGATTCAAATGTGTCAAAAGGGGTCGTGGAGTCTTCCTAGGGGTCCTAATGCATGATAATGTGTACTAGGGCCCCTTAAGTCCCTCCGTGACCCCTTAGAATACATTGGAACACTCAATTGTGTCCTCGGGGGTCACAAAGGGACCTAAGGGGCCCTAGTACACCTTCTTATGTGTTAGGACCCCTAGGAAGTCCCCATGACCCCTTTCGACACATTAGAACACTAAAGTGTGTCCCAAGGTGTCGTACGACCCCTTGGGACACACTTGAGTATTCTTATGTGTTGTCGAGGGTTACAGAGGGACCTAAGGGTTCCTAGTACACTTTCTCAAGCGTTAGGATCCCTCATAACCCTCTGGCCCCTTTGGAAACATTTTTGATGCCTTATACTAGTGTAATTAACCTATATATTAATATGTCCTATATAATATATATTATATATACTATACTTGATTTTATTATATATACAAGAATATTTTATATATAATATATAATACATATCATATTGAATATATATATTATATCGTAACAATATATTATAATATAAAATATATATTACATACAATTTAAATATGAAGATATTATGTAATATATTGTAAAATACATATTAATATATAATACATATAAAATAATATATACTATATGATATATAATGTAGTATTTAATATTAATATATATTATATAATATATAATCTAATATAATATTTAATATATATAATTCAATATATAATATATATTATATATAATTCAATATATAATATTTAATAGATAATATTCAATACATAATATTTAATATATAATTCAATATATAATAGATATTATATATTATCTAATATATATAATATATTATCTAATATCATATGAAGTATGGAGAAATGGGAGGGTAAGAGGGAGAAAGGGGAGAGAAAATTAAAAATTCTACCGGCCTTATCGGGTACCCAAAAATATCAGGTACCCGATTAGGCTCGGTATTACTTTGTGCACCATACCTACCTGGTCAACTCTTCAAATGTCTCAAAAACGTGTTTTTCCCTTATTTCTCTGAGTTCTAGACTTCGACCATGTAGCTGACGGCTTTTTTTTCACCCGAATTTGATGAAACAAAAAGGGTATCTTAAGGAGATTATCATCTTTCTATCGATATAATTGCTATCAAATTTTGAATTCGGTAACTAATTATTAGTTATTTTCCAATTGAGTTACCTCTAAAGTGCTGATTTATATACTAATTGAAAAATGGCTATAACTTTAAGATGGTATAACATTTTTGAAAACCAAAAAAATTGTCACATTCTATGCTTTGCCTACTATAAGAAAAAATTTTGTTTTTTTTGAATTTGGTAAAGTTTTCAATGAGTTAAGGTGGTCAGACACGGGAGTTTTTTTATTTTGAAAACATTGTAGCAGATAATTCATAATTAATTATTTTTTTAGCATAAAATTACACAAAAATATGCGTCACATCTGGGAAGGAGTCTACTACTTATATATAAAATCTTATAAAAAAATAGTATCATTTGATTATGATTAAGGTGGTCAGACATACACCTACTTCTTATTTTTTTCTTAAAATTTTTGTACTACTGCATTGAAATCTATACTTTTCACCAATCATATTAAATTTTTTTCAAAAAAGGCCTAGTAGTTTAGAAACTAAATTCATTTTCCTACAGATTCTATTCTTACAACTTTTTGATATTAGGTTGATAGCTAGTTCGAATTTTCACGTCAAGTTCACTAACCCTGATTTTGCTGATTTTTCATTGCCACTTAAGGGCATAGTTTGGCCCCCCATGATCTTGCACATACCCATAATATAAATTAATAAAAACTTATATTAAATAAAAAATAATTAGATAACAAATTAACTAAATTTAATTAACTCTAAAATTAAATTTAACATAACAAATTTTTTGTTTTATTTTAAACAAAATAAACAACTTTTAAAAAGTTGGTGGGGGGAGCAGGTCCCCCACGGGTCCCCCCTTTTCCTCCAGTGCACGGCGTCGACTGCCATAGGCAGTCCGGTTGCTTGCGCAGACCGACTACTTACGCAGCGTGGGGTGGTGGGGTTGGGACCCACCCTCCCACTCAATCAATTTTTTTATTTTTTATTTTTTATTTTTTATTTTTTAAAAAACAAACCAAATTCCGATTTCACCAAAAGGTAAATTTTTTTAAATAAAACATTTTCGAAAATGGAAAAGGAAGAGACGGGAATGCATTTTTGTCTTTTTCTACTTTTTTCTCTGGTGTAATTTTCAATACAGTTTTATTTTTATATGACTGTGTAATTTCCAGAGAGGTTCTTTTTTTTAACAAATTGTTTTTCTTTCACCAAAAATGAATTTCTTCCTATAGATTGAATTATTTTTCTAAGACATAATACTTAAACTATAAGCTAATTTAATTTTTCATTTCCTAGGAGTTCTAGAGGGATTTTTTCCATGAAATTTTGCTAGCATAACATCACTATGCCAAATAATAATAGATAATGAAAATAATAGATCTAAGGGTTTTCTAGATACCCAAAATATAGAAACTAAAATAAACACCTATAAGCCATAAAGAATCGACATGCATCTAATCAAACATAGAAACCCAAGAATTGCAAAACTAAAACAATGTAAGAAACACAAAACCTACCTTGATTCCAATGCAAGAAACTGAGGAAATGTTCCTTTGAAGAAGGTAGAAAATCGAAAAACCTCCAAGCCTGATTCAACCACATATCTAAAATCCATGAAGATCCAAGCACATGCAACCAAGAATTCACACCAATCTCCAAAATAACAAGCAACCACAACAATTCCCAATTCTTCAAAAATCCCAAAAACACCAAGAGCTCTCCGAAATGCCAAAACCTATTCTGAGAGAATGAGAGGAGAATTATCCTAAGGAGAATCAACTTCCCCAAGTTGTGCAAACCCTCATGAAAACTCCCAAGTCAATCCCTCAAAAGACTCAACTTGAAATTGAAAGAAATTCCAAATTAAATAATTAAAATACCCTTTTTGCCACAACTCAACTTTGACTCCTATTATCTAGTTGATATTTTTGAATTTAAAAATACTTTTTCAACACATTCATGCACATGTAATTAATAAAATATTAAATTAAATATTTATGTCACAATAATACATGCAACCAAATATTTAATCATTTGATTAATCATAAAAGCATATTTACTTTAATATTCAATTAAATACTTAATTAAATCAAAATATTTAAATATTTGAATTTAATTAATTATCTCAAATAAACATAGGATATAATTAAATATTTAATTCACCTATAATCCATTAAATTATAAAATATGAAAAATCACTCAATAACCCAATAAACCACCTGAAAGCAAACACAAGCAAAACCAACATACTCAAGGAAGGGGTATTCGAATTCCTGTCAACTAGACGAATCTGGATAGGGTAGTCAAACTAAAATTCATCCAACATTAGGATGATTAGCCCTAGGTTAGGATTTTTGATCTGTATGTTACCTCTCCTCTTTACCATTAAGATGAATATTTATGGGCACACTCACTCCTGCCAATTCAGGGAAGATGATGCCCTGTACCTGCAACTTGTCATCAAAAGAATACACATGTACATACAGTATAATATAAAAAATATTGATAGGGATTGGTTGAACGTGTGGATCTCACAAAGCAAGTAACTACATCTCTATCCTCTACCACGAAAACACACCAACAAGTACATCAACATATAAAATGACCATACACATGCAAGTATGGGGTAAGTACATCATAATCTGAAATCAACATATAATAATCATCATAATAAAATCATCACATCTATCTATGCATATGATAAACCATAACATCATAATCAAGAATCACCATCAAATGAAAGAATAATAGCTCACATGAAATGTAGCCTAAGAGAATTTGGCTAATCAACTAAAACCACTACCTAAAAGAGTATGGTATCATAAAATGAAAGCAAAATATGAGTGGCTATTATAGGTTGGTTAATAGTTTAGAGCTTAATTATTAAATGATTGATCAGTTGCAAGTTATTCACACACAATATACTATTATTAACATTTATTTACTTTAGTAGAGATTAAGGTAGATTATCTTTAACAAAAAGTATGTACATATTGATTATCTCTTAGTGTACTCTTTTTATTTACTCTGGTCAACAAGAAATTCCTCTCATGGTAAATATTTAATGATTCATAATTACTTTAATATTTCTATACAACCTTTATAATAATATTATTTAATAAATTATAAATACATATAATTATTTAATTTCTATCTTTGTATATATACAAACATATTCATATGTGTGCACCCATATGCCTATGCATACATATACCTTTATATTTATTTCATACATAGACATTATTTTATAAGTAATACAATACACTCACATTAATTCATTATAAAATATTTTAATACCATATTTAGAAACTATCCTTATTAATCACTCATACCAAGACCTCAAATTCACTCCTAAGGTAAAGAGAATCAAAACACACATAAATCTAAAATCAATCAAGAACTAAATATCAAATGTCCATAGAGGACAAAGAACAAACCAAATTGACACAACAAAGCTATCCAGATAACAAAACAAATTGCCATCATGCCAAGGAAAACATATACAGGACTAAATCAAGAGTACCCAACCCAGGTGTGAAGGATCATAGGAAAAGGACCAAGTAAGTTTATTCTTGTGAGAACTTGGTACTATCTTTGTAACAAAAAAAATTGAGGATTTTGAGTCACACTCAGACTTGTGAACCCAGGTGAATTTGATTCCTAGTACCTATAAGCCTACATCATAAAGAAGAAATACATGTGCATAGATATACATATAAAAGAAAACATTTTAGATAGATGATTAGGATCAACACATTGTTTGGACCTCAGCTTTGTGAGTAACTACAAGCTCTTCCTAAGTCATGAAAACACATCAGATATATATACATATAACACATGTAGAATCATGATAAATAGGGTTAGAATCTTAAGCATTGGCCTAGGATTCATAATTAAGTGATATAACCAAAATATATTTGTTTCCCAAATCTCTATGCACTGATAATAATAACCAGAAATAATTAAATCAAAGTATCTGAGAGGTATGTCATCATCTAGGTCTATCCACCATACTTATCAATGATCAAGGTTAGGTTGATTATATCAAATCATACACCATAAAGATATTATCACACAAAGAGAGAACCAATAGGGACAATTAACTTACCCTATTCATCAAAATCATGATCAACATCTAGAAGCACCACATAAAATATATTACTTATTATGTGTAACCTTAACAAAATAAGGTATAAAAATCACTTATATATATTCATCAAGCACATATCACATAACATCCTAAACATAGATAGGTCTACAAAGGTCTTCAACACCTAAGTAGATATTAAAACACACCAAAGGATCCCTTAAGATAGTATGTTTATCATTAAGGTTAATATGTGCTAGATTATGAAACTGTTAGAATGAAATATTGGAATAGTTCAGACAGGTATCACAAATATCTAAGCGCTAATAGAAGCATCAAAAGATCTCATCCCATTCATAAAAAAAAAAACCCTTATTAGGGTTAGAGGGGTATTACATCCCCCCCTAAGATAAGACTTACTCCTTGAAGTCACAATATATCAAATGAACTATATATCCCACATAAGTTGTAAATTGTTATCCAATAGAGCAACATCATTCCTACTCTAGAACCTTAATTTAATGATTGCACACATAATTCTATTATAAATAATTTTTGTAAATCCTATCTTAATACAATTTAGTTCATATTATTTAAGTTCAAGTAGTAAAAGACATTTAAAATAATTTCCTATGTAATTCTTGTAATTCATGAAATAAGTTTGTCAACAAGATACCTAAAATTAGAGTATTACTTTAAAATTACTTTTATCAACTTGAAACTCCAAAGTATTCATGTCTTCTTTCTAACATCAATGTAGTAGGAAAATGTGTGTTTTACCAATCGAAATTATCACTTCCTTTCACAATATAAAATTCCCTATCTATGGTAACTAGTATAAAATGAAATAATTTATGATAAATTTTTTATTTTTTAGACACAATCTAATCCTACAACATACAAGAAGTGAGACTTTATTACAAATAGGGTTCTAAAATTTGCGTTCCTTACCAACTATGCTTGTCAAACATAGAGGGGTATATAACAGTTATGTTTATTATGTTCATGAAGGGAATACAACAAACAATTGTTATTTACTTTTGCAATCATGAAACTAAAATAATCTAGATACTCGAAACTTACCATTTGCATTAAAGCACAGTTTTATAAGAAATCTTTTAGAAGACATAAAACAACCTCTTTTAGCAAGTAAACAGTTTTTTTTTATTTTTTTTTATCAAGATTTAAATATAGTTCCAATAACTTAGAACACATACACACTTTACAATACATATATTCTAAGTCATCTTTCATAATAGTTGTAGTGTTTGATTTCCAAAAACACATTCATTTCAATTTTTAATTTATTGCACCATTATTTATTAAGCTAGGATCCCTTCTTAAATCTTACTAGTTATATTTACACTTTTTCCCAAATTTGCATGTCAGGCAGTTTCCATGTAGCATTTAGTTAATGTCACACAAAAATATAAAAGAGTTCTTTCAAGTTCCCTATTTCAAAGTGATCATAAATCCATCGAGCGAATAAGCACATGATTCCTACTACTATCTTCATAACCACAACATTTAAATATATACCATTAACCAATTTACATAACTTGAATTTCTACCCTTTACCTATTTGGAATATTACCTTCATACACTTTTAAAAAATTTAGATAAACTCGTATCCAAGTAGAAATTTATTAACATATACAACAATATTCTTATAGCATTTATTTACCATAACAAATTCTTATTCATAGTCGATCAATCACTTAATGTTGTTAATTACTACTAAGGTGTTGATCACAATGTATATAAAACTTGAATTTATTTCCATAATACTGATTTAGGATCCTATCAACTCACTAGGCATCTAGAAAGACATATATTTTAATAAAAAAACTTTCATCATTAGTATAGATAATTGATTTTCATACATACTCTTCCCTATAGTTTCTTGATTATGTTGGCTTAACTCATTTTCTGTGCAAATTAACATGGCATGCAGAAAGAATACAACTTCTTACCAAAAATAGGGATAAAAATTCTTCTTCCTAAATACAAATGTGAATTATAGCCTGTGATAAAATCTTGGGGAAAGAGGTCCTTCACCCAAGGGTTTCCTAGTTGAGTATTTACAAATTTTCTTGATATATTATTGCCTTGTCTAAACAATTTTAGTTCTTCAAAACTTATTTCTTAAGAGGGAAAAGAGACAAAGAGAAATATATATGGAAATAAATTATTTGTTCCTTACCTTTCAATTTCCTACATCAAGAACTCACAGGAGAGGGGAAAGAGAGAGATAAGTAAAATTGTTATTATATATGAACTATCTATTACAACCTTATTCACTCATGTGCCCTAGTTTCTCCTTTCACACAATGATCTATGCTACCACTTTCTTTCATCTTTTGTCCAGAATAAGAGAAAAAATCATTTTCAAATTTTTCAACCAAGACACAACACCAAATTTTTCACTTCTTGCCTAGGTACAAATTATTAGCCATGTAATTTAATTATTACCATTTCAATGCTATAAGAATAAAAGAAAGTACTACCAGAATCATTTCTTTCTTCACATTAAATATGCAAAAGCAATTTATTTCTAGGATACCTTGAGTAGGATAAATAGAAGTCAACTAGGCATTTATAAGAAGATAGAATTCAAAACATTCCCAATAAAATATATTATAGGTAGGGTAAGGAGATAATATTACCTACTACCACAATTAAGATGCAAAATATCAAGCATCCTTTTACATTTGGATATTCTAGGGATAACAGTGTCATTTATCAAGAAGAAGACAACACACACAACTCTTAAGAATTCCTTAACATTCTATTTATATAAAACATCCATTTAACACATCATTGATCTCAGAATGCAAAAATATAAGTAATTGTTGTAATATAACTCCATCATCAAGGAATAGGTGTACCCTTGTAAGACAATGTAACATAAATACACGAAACATAGCCTTCATTTCATAATATTCAAGTTTTTCTAACATAAATATGAAATCCAAAAAGAGACAAAGATAAAATACTCAACGTTATACATAGGTTAGTTATGAGTCCCAGAGTTCCTAGTGTGGAAACCTAGGGCTCTAATACCAAGATATCACGCCCTGCCAGGGAACCCAGGAGGAAAATCCAACTAACTACTAAGAGATGTGAATATTTTTTAAATGAAATATTCCAAGCTAATCTAAGTCCTCATAGGTGCTCTAACGCTACTATTTAGGAAACATAAACTAATCTATTCATTTATATATTATGAGTTACCTAGTAAGGAATTGACTAATTAATTTAAGATTACTAATTCATTCCTTTACCTTTAAGTTCTAGGGATAATCTTACCATCATTATTAACATGTTAACTTGCATCTATATGAGTTATCCCTTACTTAAACTTATGTCATTATTTAAACTATTCATTTAAACATTCAGGTGAGAGACTAACACAAATTAGATATGAAATACCTTATGTATTTTAATATTCCATATGCATTTGAGGTACATAGTAAACATAATCCAATATTGAATTCTATAGCTATCTTATTGCATTGATTCATCATTTCATAACAATTTTCCACACCCTTACATCAAGAGATAGCAAATTCATTCATAAATACATTATTTCATATTAAGTCTAAGATCATTTCTTGGATACCATAAAGTAATAGAAGATACAGGAATAAATACCCTAAACAATTATCTTTTCATATTGAGAACCTACAATATTTTCCCTTTCCTATTATCTAGATGTACCCATTCCCTTATAGATTTATTTGAATTATATTGATATACATCATATCATGAGATACAAATATTTCCTTACAACATCTTACAATTTCAATAATGCATATGGATAAGTACATTTTTACATATACAATAAGAAGTCTTCAAAAATGAAAAATCTGGAAGGAACAGGAGCCAGGAACATCCATATGACTATGAACAACACCTCAATATAAATTATATTAACCACCCAACCATGTGGATCCAAACATATTCCACTCCTCTGTGCTAGGAGATAGAAACCAAGGTCCACGCAAGAGGGTAATAACTTGGATACTCCTAAGTGATGATGACCATTCCCAAAACATAACATAACTGAAAGCACAAGAAGACCACAAGGACCATGATAGACATGAAAAAAATTGGTAAGAATGATAATCTACAAGCTCGGTGAGTTTCATCCCATCTCCCTCACCCCTTGGGTTATCCTAGTACTAGCCACTCTAGGCCCCGGCCCCCAAGTAGGCACATCCAGAACCGAACACCTTTCATGAGGACAAGTTTTTTTTTATCATTCAGTCACAAAGGAAACTTCTCCCACTCTCATACCTAGTATATACTAGCACTATAAGCATGGGATATGCCCAAATTAATCTTGGTTAGTGTTTTTTTTTTGCATTCCTAGTTCATTTATTTAGGTTATCACCTGATTAAATAACACATCAGTAGGTTATCCTAGTACTAGCCACTTAGGGCCCCGAACGCTCACTAAGATCCACTCACCTAATTTTATTAGGTTACCTACCTAGAAAATTATCAAAATAACATAATTATTCCCCATTATAATATATAAGAAGTCAAAACCATGTCACAAAATCAAACAATTAGGTTTAGGAAAGCACTAGTTGTCCTGAATCCTCAGGACAACCCTAAACAACAATAAGGTGCATAAATAGATAAAAAACATCAAAATTTCATAAAATACATCAAAAGGGATTATCAAAAACATAATTACATCAATAACATCATCAAAACATAATTTATAGCATCACAGTATCATTGGATTGGGTTTAGGGGATCACTGATTGACCCTAGTCCACCAGACAGCCCTAAACCCTTATCTGTCATTCAAAATGCTTCAAAATGTATTTAAGGAGGAATAAAAATGCACCATTAATGATATTAAAACCATATTACATGAAATAATACATAATTTTATTCAAAAATAAAATCCTAATAGCCTGTGGTTATTGATAGGACCCCCAGACATAATTTAACGCTAATACTATCAATCTGGAAGACCTGCGCACTTGGTGACCTAATCTCCACACTTAGATGCTATTATGTGCACTTTTTATGATAATTTACGCACTTGGTAAGATAATTTTCACAATTGGTCATAGAAGTTGCACACTCGGGCCCTACATTTGCACAGTTGGCTCTGTTCCTGTATAGTAGGCATAGAACTGGAGAGTTTTGACAAGGTCCTATAAATGGCTCTAACTGGGAAGTTTCTAGGCCCCAGAAGTGGAATCTGAGAAAGACCCATTTTATACATTCTTGATTTAGTTCTATAAACATATATTAGAACACAAAAAAATTTAGATCATCCTATAAAATTAACCTTGACCATAAACAGGTCCTAATGGAGAAAGAAGGAAATAACAACATGAAATGATTCCAAACTTATAAAACTTAATCCATAAGATATAAACTACTTTACAAACCATTAATAAAAATAGAATAAATCATGAAAATAATATAAAAAATTTATTTAATAATAACAAATATTATCTCCCAGAAGAAAGATAAATGCAATACATGCACACAATACACATTGACAAAGAAAAGTCTCTTTGAGGTATGGATCCTACCTGGAGTCCTACAAAGAAGGTAGAAGGAATAGAATTCCTAGATGATCCAAGAGAGTTCCAAACCATGAAAGACCATACAATGAAAATGATATCAAGATGCTCCACCACAACACAATATCTATCTCACACTCTGCATGGAGTCTTCCATCCAATTCTCTGATCTCCAATCACATAAAAATTTTGTTCTAAAACTGTCTCCCTAAAACTATCACAAAAAATCATTCTGAAGGTTTTTGCTTATAAATCCCTCACTACATTTTTATTCCTAAAAATCTCCTCCTCCTCCTCTTGGGAACCATCCTCCCATAAGTATCTTATAGGAGTGGTTACATAGGAAAAAATCCAATTTTTGCAACCTTTTGCAACCAATGGTTGGTTAATAGTTTAGAGCTTAATTATTAAATTATTAATTAGTTACAAGTTATTCACACACAATATACTATTATTAACATTTTTTTTTACTTTAGTATAGATTAAGGTAGATTATCTTCAACACAAAGTATATATATTTATTATCTCTTATTTTACTCTTCTTATTTACTCTGGTCAACAAGAAATTCCTCTCAATGTAAATATTTAATGATTAATAATTACTTTAATATTTCCATATAGCCTTTGTAATAATATTATTTAATAAATTATAAATACATATAATTATTTAATTCCTATCTTTGTATATATACAAACATATGCATATGTGTGCACCCATACACCTATGCATACATGTACCTCTATATTTATTTGATGCATAGACATTATTTTATAAGTAATATAATACACTCACATTAATTCATTATAAAATATTTTAATACCACATTTAGAAACTATCTATATTAATTACTCATACCAAGACCTCAAAATCATTCCTAAGGTAAAGAGAATCACAACATGCATACATCTAAAATAAATCAAGCCCTAAAGATACAATATCCATAGAGGAGAAAGAACAAACCAACTTTACACGACAAAGCTATCTAGATAACGAAACAAATGGTCATTGCGCCAAGGAAAACATAAACAATACTAAATCAAGAGTACCCAACCAAGGTGTGAAGGATCATAAGAAAATGACCAAGGTATATTTATTATTATGAGAACTTAGTACTATCTCTCTAACAACAACAACGATCAAGGATTTTGAGGCATGCTCAGACCTGTGAAGCCAGGTGAAGTCAATGTGTAGTACCTGCAAGCCTACATCATAAAGAAGAAATACATGTGCATAGATATACATATAAAAGAAAGCATTGTAGAAAAATGATTTGGATTGGTACAGTGTGTGGACCTAAGCTAAGTGAGTAACTATGACTTCATCCCAAGTCATGAAAGAACATCAGATATATATATGCATATAATGAATGTAGAATCATCATAAATCTAGGGTTAGAATATTGAGCATCGGGTTAGTATTTATAATCAAATAATATAACAAAAATATATTTGTTTCCTAAATCTGTATTCACTGATAACAATAACCATAAATAATTACATCAAAGTATCTTAGAGGTATGTCATCATCTAGGTCTATCCACCATACTTATCAGTGATTAGTGTTAGGTTGATTAGATCAAAGCATACACCATAAAGAGATTATCACACAAAGAGAGAACCAATAGGGACAATTAACTTACCCTATTCATCAACATCATGATCAACATCTAGAAGCGCCACATAAAATACATAATTTATTTCGAGTAACCTTAACAGAAGAAGGTATAGAAATCACTTATATATATTATCAAGCACATATCACATAGCATCATAAACATAGATAGGTCTAGAAAGGTCTTCAACACCTAAGTGGAGATAAACACACACCAAAGTATCCCTTAAGATAATATGTCTATCATTAGGGTTAACAGGTACTAGATTATGAAACCATTAGAATGAACTATTTCAATAGTTTAGACATGTTTCACAAATATCTAAGCGCTAAGAGAAGATTCAAAAGATATTATCTCATTAAAAAGCACAAATCTCATATTAGGGTTAGAGGGGAATTACACATGATTCTTTATGATGATTTTTTTGGAGATTTGATTCTGTTCAGTTGATTGATTGTATGTTTGTCATTGATGATAACATGTAATACATAGTAGTGATTCTGTATGTACTTATCAGAATGATGACATGAAGACTTGCATGGTTAGCTACATGTTTTTTACATGTTTATTATGTTATTTTCATACACGTAGATCCAGATATGATGTTTTAGTCAAGTTGTGTAATTCTGTTATTGGCAGTTATAGTTCTGGAAGAGTATCTGTTCAGAGCCGATGTATGTAATGTGTTTCTTGAGTTGTGTCTATCTTTAGGATATGCGTGTGTATATTCATGATTTTTATGAGTTTATGATAGTTATCTAAAGGTGCCAAATGTGTTTCAAGAAGATTGCAAATTTAGAGTTAATTTGGTGAGGCCAACTTAGTGAAGCATCGCGTCTATTTAGTTTATACTTGAGCAGTTATAATTATGCTTGTGTGCTTAGTAGAGTAGACAAGAATGTTATGAAGAGTTGTCTTATAGGTCCCATGATCTCATACTTTGAGGAAGATACTTATAGCAAGATAATTTTGATACGCTAAGTGTGAATGATATGAAAAGAGATAGAAGATGTACAGAGAAGAATATAAGATGTGGTTCATTCATCAAGAGTTTATGTGAAGAAGAAGTGAAAGATTGTAATACACTAGAACTGAACAAGAAAGTAGGTCTACTCTACAGTTCATTATCAGATATAGTGCATATGTGTTATATAGAAGGTTGTAGCCTTCACCATTAAGTAGTGAGCTTTTAGATAGTGAGTCCACCACCCCTAATAGGTTTATTTGTAAAAGAATCCTAACAGGGTCTGACCGTTAACCAAGTCACTATACTTATTGGATTGTAAAGTAAAACTCCTAATAGGGTTGAAATATCTTCTAACATGGATTACTATAAACAAGTATAGTTCATTATGGGTGCTAATTCTCACTGAGGTTTTTACCATTTGGTTTCCCTGTAATCAAATTATGTGTTGTGTACTGTTTTATCTGATTAAGTATTTACTTTGTTGTATTCTGAAGTTAAGGAAGTAAAAAGAATTAAAGTTACTGATAACTAATTTACCACCCCCCTCTCAGTTATCCTTTGGGACTATTCTAACAATTGGTATCAGAGCCAAGTGCCTTGGAGAAGAAGTCTAACAGCTTAAGGTAGATCAGATGTCTTACTTCAGAAAAGAGAGCCCTAAGTTTGATGGAGAAAATTATCTAGATTGGAAAAACAAAATGATAACACATCTACAGTGTGTTGGATTGGTCACTTTTCATGTAACAAGATTGGTCACTTTGCATCTAAGTGTCCCACAAGAGTCAAGAAGTTCAGATATGATTACAAATCCAAATATAAGAAGGAATGTTATCATGCTGAAGAAGGTGTAACTGATGAAGATTCAGGAGAAGATGAAATTGGATTCATTTCCCTTAGAGACATGGAAAGGTTGCTCAAGGAAATGGACATTGCAGATGAAAAGGAAGAACAATAGTTAGCCTTAATTTCCAAAGCAGACATAAGAATTGATTGGATCATTAACAGTGGATGCTCTTATCATATGACAGCTGACAAAGATAGATTTGTTCATTTAGACATATAAAAAGGTGGTATGGTTATATTTGTAGATAACACTCCTAAACCTATCATAGATAGAGGTTCTATCACTTTGGATGGAAAGAACAAGACAGATGATGTTCTATATGTTGATGGATTACATCATAACTTACTAAGTGTTGGACAAATACTTGACAAAGGTTATCATTTGGAGTTCAAAGACAACAAGTGCATCTTTAAAAAGGATGGAGACATGATTGCATCAGGCTCCAAAACAAAAGATAATATTTTTCAGCTCAATTCAGATGTTAGTTGTTTTTTTACAAAGGTGGATGACAGTTGGTTATGGCACAAGAGACTATGTCATATCAATTTTGATAACATAGTAAAGATAAGTAATGTCAAGGTAGTCAGATACCTTCCAAGTATTGCAAGACCAGTTGACACAATATACAGGGAATGTGTTATGGGTAAGCATGTAAGGAGTTCCTTCAGAAGCAAGAAAAACTCAGCTGAAAACAAATTGGACCTAGTGCACACAGACTTATGTGCTCCAACTCAAACAAGATCATATTACAGAGAAAGGTATTTCATTTTGTTTGTTGATGATTATTCTAGGATGATGTGGGTTGCATTATTAAAGGAGGAGAGTTCACCTCTGATCAATTTTATGACTATTGTGAAGAACATGGAATTAAAAGATAGTTGAGTGCACCTAGAAACCCTCAGTAGAATGAGATAGCAGAAAGGAGGAACATGATTATACTTGATATAGCACATACTATGATGATTGAAGGAAAAGTTGTGCACACATATTGGAGAGATACAGTGAATAAAATAGTATATACTATCAACAAAACTTAATTGAGGCCAGACGTAGATAAGACACCCTACAAAATTTGGTTTGGTAATGTACCTATAGTAAAGTATTTCAGAATCTTTGGCAGCAAGTGCTACATCAAGAGAGATGATGGTGTTGGTAAGTTTGATGCTAGAATTGATGAAGGTATTTTCCTTGGTTAATCTACAAAAAGAAAAGAATATAGATGTTTCAATTTGAGATTAAAGAAGATAATTGAAACCACACATGTTAAGATTGATGAAAAGTTTATGGTTTAAGAGAGGTACTATGAATATGCACCTATGATTGAAGATGAACCCAGACCTAGCAGCAAAGATACTGTTATTGAAGAAATGTTTGATTGCATTGATGTCTCATGCAATTACCCTGAATCAAGCAGAGAAGAATCACAAATTATAGAAGAAGTCACACCTAAGGTTCAAAAATTCACATCTAGATACCACTCTAAAGATGATATCATTGGAGATCAGAGTAGTAGTATTTTGACCAGATCAAAAGAAAAAAGTCTAGCAATGGATGAAGAGGTATGTTTACTTTCATAGATAGAACCCTTAAGTGTTGAAGATGCTTGTAATGATTATGATTGGAAGAATGCAATGAAGGAAGAATTAGATCAGATAATTAAAAATGATACATGGGAATTGGTCCCTAGACCCAGTGACAAAAATGTGATTGGAACAAAGTGGGTATTCAGAAACAAGATGAATGAAGATGGTACAGTAGTTAGAAACAAATCAAGATTGGTATGTAAAGAATATGTGTAGAGAGAAGGAATAGAATACATTGATACATTTTCCCCAGTGAGTAGATTGGAAGCCATTAAATTGTTCTTGGCCTATGCAACATTCAAAGACTTTAAAGTTTATCAAATGGATGTAAAATCAGCTTTTTTGAATGGTGACCTGAAGGAAGAAGTCTACATAGAAAAACCTATAGGATTTAATCTTTCAAATGAACAGACATGGTGTGCAGATTGAAGAAAGCACTGTATGGTCTTAAATAGGCCCCAAGAGCTTGGTATGAGAGACTTGATGATTATCTTACCAAGATTGGATTCAAGAAAGGAGCAATATATTATAACCTATTCACAAGAGAGACACCTAATGGATTATTATTAGTTTCCATATTTGTTGATGACATTATCTTCGGAGGTAATGACAAGCTTAGTACAACATTTGCAAAAGAAATGCAGAATGGATTTGAAATGAGCATGATTGGTCCTATAAAATACTTTTTGGGACTGAATGTAAAGAAAATAGATAAAGGTATATTCATTAATCAGTCAAAATATGTGAAGGAAATACTGAAGACCTTCCAAATGGAATATTGTAAGCCAGTATACACTCCCATGATAATAGGAAGAAAGATTTCAAAAGATGATGATTCCACAACAGTTGATAAGACATTATACAAATCTATGATTGGTAAACTCATTTATATAACTCAATCTAGACCTAACATATCTAATGCAGTTGGCATTGTTGGAAGATTTGTATCTAACCCAAGGAGAATCACCTAATGGAAATCATGAGGATATTCAAATATCTAAAGGGAACTATAGACTATGGTTTATGGTATCCTAAATCAGAGAATGTAAAACTTCATGTGTATATAGATGCAGACTGTATTGATGATAGGAAGAGCACTTTAGGAGCAGTATTTCTTGGAGATAGGTTGGTTTCTTGGATAAGAAAGAAGCAGAACTATATTTTTTAGTCACTAGCAGAAGCTGAATATGTTGCAATAGCACTGAATTGTACAACCATGGTTTGGATCAAGCAGATGGTTAAAGAATTTGGTAGTTAGGTTGATTATCCTATTGTTATTCATTGTGATAACACTAGTACTATCAACATGTCTAAGAACCCTATGATGCATGCAAAGACAAAACACATAGAGATCAAGTACCATTTTTTAAGAGAAAATGTTGAAGACAAAGAAGTGAAATTAGACTATGTGAGCACCAAAGAATAGTTGGCAGATATTTTCACAAAGCCCTTATCAAAGGATACTTTTGAGTATCTTAGAGAAAAGTTGGGAGTAATTCCCTCTCTTGATTCTATTTAGAAGAAGCAACAAGATTATCAATCATTAAGTGACTGATGAATGGTTGACCACTCTAGTTCTTGAGTAGTACCCGTGCCTAA
The DNA here is from genome assembly GCA_018584345.1 of Thuja plicata. Taxonomy (NCBI): domain Eukaryota; kingdom Viridiplantae; phylum Streptophyta; class Pinopsida; order Cupressales; family Cupressaceae; genus Thuja; species Thuja plicata. The sequence continues at coordinate 438,184 of MU223463.1, forward strand.
AGATCTATGGTGCCCTTTGCAATTGATGTCAAAGGAGGAGTATGTACTAAGGGGGAGAATATACTCTGGCGGAGTATATACATGCAAAAAAAACACAGTCAGAGGAACTGCAGTAGTATAGAGAAATCTTTGATGAGGGTATTGAGAAGATTGTAAAAGAAAGAGGACACCATAAACATAAGATGTTTTTGATATCATATGTTTCCATCAATGTCAAAGGGGGATATTGTTGGAGATTTTATTCTATTCAGTTGATTGATTGTATGTTTGTCATTGATGACAACATATAATACAGAGTAGTGATTCTGTATGTACTTATCAGAATGATGACATGAAAACTTGTGTGGTTAGCTGCATGTTGTTGACATGTTTATTATGTTATGTTCATACATGCAGATCTAGATATGATGTTTCAGTCAAGTTGTGTAATTTTGTTATTGGCGGTTACAATTTTGGAAGAGTATCTATTCAGAGATGACATATGTAACATGTTTCTTGACTTGCGCCTATCTTCAGGATATGCGTGTGTATATTAATGATTAGTTATGAGTTGATGATAGTTATCTAAAGGAGCCAAACATGTTTAAAGAAGATTGCAAAGTTAGAGTTAATTTGGTGAGGCCAACTTAGTGAAGCATCGCGTCTATTCAGTTTAGACTTGCACGGTTGTAATTATGCTTTCATTCTTAGTAGAGCTGACAAGGATGTTTAGAAGAGTTGTCTTACAGGTCCCATGATCTCATACTTTGAGGAAGATACTTATAGAAAGATAATTCTAATACGCTAAGTGTGAATGAAAGGAAAAGAGATAGAAGATGTATAGAGGAGAATATAAGATGCGGTTCATTCATCAAGAGTCTATGTGAAGAAGAAGTGAAAGATTGTAATACACTAGAATTGATCAAGACAGCAGGTCTACTCTACAATTCATCATTAGATATAGTGCATATCTATTATATAGAAGGTTTTAGCCTTCCCCATTAAGCAGTGAGCTTTTGGATAGTGAGTCCACCACCCCTAGCAGGCTTATTTTTAAAAGACTCCTAACAGGGTCCGACCCTTAACTAGGTCACTATACTTATTTCATTATAAAGTATAAATCCTAATAGGGTTGAAATATCTTCTAACAGGGATTACTATAAACAAGTATAGTTCATTGTGGGTGCTAATTCCCACTGGGGTTTTTACCATTTGGTTTCTTCGTAATCAAATTGTGTGTTGTGTAATATGTTATCTGATTAAGAATTTACTTTGTTATAGTCTGAAGTTAAGGAAGTAAAAATAATTAAAGTTACTGATAACTGATTCACCCCCCCCCCCTCTCAGTTATCCTTTGGGACTATTCTAACATATTTCTAGTTTATTTTGTATTTGGACTTGGAATACAGAGTATATTTATATTTGTTGGATGTTATTGGACTCTTGTTTCTAGTGCTTTCATGTTATGGATATCTATCTTTTAATTTTAGTAGATATATGCTCAGATGGTTGTTAATTATTATTTAAATGATGTAATTTTAATACATTATCATGTGATTATATATGTTGTGATGTTGTACTGCACCATTATTATGCATTTTTATGTTAGTGCTAGTACGAAGTGATAGGGAGTCGTAGTCACTTTCTTGTGAGACCTACATGATGTCTTATTCTCCTTCACTATGATTATATGTTTGTTTGTGCTTCATCTATTTATATGATTGGACAGCTACACTTGATTTTTCTTTTTTACTGAACATGTATCGGGTACATTCATCCTCGGTATACGATTCGAGTGTGTACCTATATCCCTAGCAATGACACCTGAAGATAGTGACCTTGACCATTCATGTTGAGCCAATGACATCATTGTATGGGCGAAGTATCTATAGTTTTATTATTATTATCATCCCTCTGATTATGTGATTTAAACAGTGAGTGTGTTTATGAATTTAGGGTTTCACAGTTGTCACGGAATTTATTAATTAATGTTGACTTTATATTTTTTGGGAAGATTTTATTGTTTGTTTTAATTTTAATTATTTTCTGGCTAATTTACCGTAGTTGAATTCTAAATGCCTCGAATTGTTTTATTTACTTTGGAATTTAGCCAATTAGTTTATTAAGTGTCTTAATACTCTTATTTATAAGTCACTTCTATAAAAGTACTTATATGAGGCAAAAAGTGATTTTTTAATGTCACTTCTAATTTCACAATTTGCAAGTTTTAAAGTTTTTGCTCCAAAAACCTCTTGGGAGGAATTTGGTTTTGTGTTTGTTGTGATCGATACTCTTGCCAAATTTTTGTGGGTAGAGGCTCATTGTAATCATTTTACAATTTCTCTCGTTCTTATATAGCCATTTACGATTTGATGGACTCTTCTCAATTTTCTTTCCTTTCTTGGTTTTTGCCAGTCATGTGAGGTAGGGCTTACTCATTTTTATTGTTTCTCTCTATTTTAGTCTATTATTTCAATTGATAAATGTTTTGAGGTTGAGAACTATTATTTCCCTCCATTTTTTTGTGATTCCATGACACGATTGGGTGGGTGTGAGTGTTTGTATATTTCCCTATTTGTTGAATGTGAAGTTTTATCTAGTTATGTTGTCAGATTTTGTATGAATGCCCAAAACTAAAATTTTATTTGATTTTTAGTATTTTGTACATGTCTTAGAAGTGGGTTTTGTAAGGAAACTCAGGTATGGAAACAACTTCCTATAGCAATCTCTATAGGAAAGTATTGTGCAAATTCTTTTAAATCCTTTCAATTTCAGATTTGTTAACTACTTTAACAATGATATTGCAGCCACATACCATGCATACAGAAAATAGAGAATGACACAATGATTTACCCTGGGGAAAACCTTTCGGTAAAAAACCCCAGAACTCCAAAACCTACACAATGTATTATCTTCAACACAATGGTTACAGCACACTTGCAATGCAAGTTCTTTCAAGAGACAATCGACACTCTAAGACAAATCCAGTAGCACCAAATCATACCAACAATACACTCTTTTCATATCCTTTCCTGTAACCCTAAAAAATGCTTATATCATGCACTTTCCTTTTTAGGGCAACTTCCAAGTATAACCATATTAGGGTTTTACCATTCTCTAAGAAAATAGGAACCCTAAAATTTGATTGTGGAAGAGTGTAAAGTACTCAAATTTATCAGTTGCCACATGTCTTGCATGTCTTCACCTGTCATTGAAATCTCCTAGAAATATCTCTTACATGTCATAGGAATCTATCATAACCATTTCAGCCATGATCTCCTTACACATAATTCAAGATGCCGACACATCAAGTGGAGTGACACATCAACATGCTGACTAGGCATGTACACTCACACTTAATTACATTATTTGCAAGAAAATACATTTTACAAAACAAATAATAAGAATAGAAATTATCCAAGGTTGAGACACCTTATTCCTAACATTCTCCCACTTGTCAAACACCTTGTAAGAGCAATAGGAACATAACAGGAACTAACTGCTATGGGCCAAAAGGCCCATAGACTCTGAACACCATCTAAACTTCATAGTGCCCACTAGTTTCGTCAATACATCTGCAACATTCTTCACAGTATCTACCTTCTCCAAACTTACCTTTCCATCTTCCACCATATCTCTCACAAAGTGAAACTGCACATCAATGTGCTTCGTTCTGGCATGGAAAGTTAGATTCTTCACAAGGAAAATAGTGTTCTGACTGTCACACCAAATAGTAATATGTTCTGCATCAACACCAACATTCGAACACAATCTCCTAATCCAAATGGCTTCCTTACAAGCATGAGTAGTATCCATATACTCAGCTTCTATAGTGGACAAAGCAACCATAGGTTGTCTCTTACTCATCCAATTGATGGCACCACCAAACATAGTGAACACATAACCACTGGTGGATCTCCTGCTGTTAATATCACCTGCCCAATCTGAATCCACAAACCCATGAATACAAACTGAATGTGGAGATCCAGAAGAGTTACCATGGTAACATATGGATTAATCTGGTGTACCCCTCAAATATCTGAATACTCACTTAACTGCATCCCAATGTACCCGTCCAGGGTTAGCCATAAACTGACTTAGGACTTCCACTGCTTGGGCAATGTCTGGTCTAGTATAGACCATAGCATACATAAGACTACCAACTGCACTAGCATAGGGTACTCTACTCATGTCCTCTACCTCACTAGGAAATTTTGGACAATCATCTACATATAACTTTGTTCCCATTGAAACCAGAACACATAGTGGTCTACAATCTGCCATACTGAACCTGTCCAACATACAATTCACATACTTACTCTGACTCAACCAAAGTTTTTTGTTAGACCTGTCTCTACTAATTTTCATACCCAAGATGCACCTTGCTTCCCCAAGATCTTTCATCTCAAACTGTGCTGACAATTGAGATTTAAAATCAAAAATCATACCCTTACCCTTCCCAAACAACAACATATCATCAACATATAATGCAAAAATAAGAAGGTGATCATTTTCAACTCTGAAATAAACACAATGATCTGATTTTGATCTTACAAATCCAATTGACAACACAAAATCATCAAACTTAAGGTACCACATCCTAGGAGATTGCTTCAAACTATATAGAGATTTCTTTAATCTGCAAACTAAGGATTCTTTACCTTTAACAATGTAGTGCTTAGGCTGTGACATATAAATATCTTCCTCCAAATCACCATGAAGGAAGGTTGTCTTCACATCCATCTGTTCTATCTCTAAGTCATATGATGCAGCAAGAGATAACATAAATCTAATGGATGTCAACTTTTCAATAGGAGAGAATATTTCACCATAATCTATTCCCTCTAGCTGTGAATACCCATTTCCAACCAATCTAGCATTGTACCTTTCAACACTACCATCTGCACAAAATTTCTTCTTGAACACCCATTTACAACCTACATATTTTCTCCCTTTAGGAAAAGGTACAAGGTCCCAAGTTTTTTTTTTCTCTAATGAAGCCATCTCATCATTCATAGCCTCAATCCAAGAACCTGCATCTTCCATGCCCAAAGCCTCTTTCATAGATCTAGGCTCATCAGTGTTAGTAATCAAAGCAAAGCACAACTAGAATCTAACATAGAATAACCAAACCTTTCTGGTTGCTTTATTTCTCTTGTGGATCCCGTCAAGGGCTAAGGTTGAGGTTGTTCTTCCTCTTCTTCTAAACTATAAGAGCTGCTAGAGATCTCCTCATCATTAGACCCAACATGGTCTCTCTGTTTAGTCTTCTCAGGGGTAGGAGGAAACTGAACAACATCTTTTTCCTTTTATTTTTCATCTGGTTGCAGAACAATAGGAGAAGATGTTAGCTCTCTAAAAATAACATTTCTACTATGCAACGCCTTACTAGTCACAAGATCCCAAAGCTTGTATCCTTTCACACCAACACTATATCCAATGAAAATACATTTGACAGCTTTGTTTTCCAACATAGAGCTTTTCTCCTTTAGAATATGTGCATAAGCTTCACAACCAAAAACATGAAGATGTCTAATTGAAGGCTTCTTACCAGACCACACCTCCATGTGTGTCTTAACAACAAGAGCTGATGTAGGAGATTTGTTAACTAGATAGTAGGTAGTGGCCACAACTTCAACCCAAAATCTTTGTTCTAAACCAGCTCCATTAAGCATACTCCTAGCCTTGTCCATCTGTGTCCTGTTTATTCTATTTGCAACTCCATTTTTCTGCAAGGTGTAAGGAGTTTTCTTATGTCTCTCAATTCCTTGTTCTTTACAAAACTATTCAAACTCTATGGAACAAAACTCACCACCATTATCAGTTCTCACACACTTGATTCTTTTACCAGTCTGATTCTCCATGAGAGCCTTAAATTCCTTGAACTGACTAAAAACCTATGTCTTACTTTTCAGGAAATATATCCAAGTCCTTCTACTATAATCATCTATTAAAGATACAAAATATACAAAAATGGAGATAGAAGGAACTTTTATAGGACCAAATACATCAGAATGAATAAGATCCAAAATACTAGAAGACTTGTGAGAACTTGAGTAGAACTGAACACGATTTTGCTTACCATAAACACAGTGTTCACAAAAATTGAATTTGAGATTACAATAATTTAGCACCTCGATGAGATTTTCAGTTTTCAAGGTCCTAAGACCCTTCTCACCAATGTGGCCAAATCTCATATTCCACAACATTGTCTTTTCTGCAAGAAGCTTTCTTTCCAAAGTGTTTGCACACTTAGGTACACTTACTGCACTACCATCGGAACCCATTACCACAGTCTTCTTTACTGCTCATTCAGATGGTGGAGATGAAGTGATAGCTACTCTCTTCTTTGAAATAGAAGAACTATTGCACTGAGCAATGCATGCATCAAGCTGAAATAAAGTACCTCTCCTAGTACCTTTAGCGAGCACCATAGAACCTCTCATCATCTTGCATCCATATTTCAAAAAGACAACTTGCACACCTACATCATTCAACATACTTACAGATAATAGGTTTTGTGCCAAACCTAGAATGTGCATAACTCCATTGATTCTCTTTACTCATCCATCAAGAAATCTGATAGTGAACCTTCCACGTCCAACTATCTTTAGGTGAGAATCATCACCCAAGTACACCTTTCCACCATCAAACTCTTCATATTTTGAGAACTAGTTTCGATGAGAGGTCATGTGAAAAGAAGCACCCAAGTATACTAATCACACATCATCAGATGCATGGGCTTTCAAAGCTGCAATAAAATCATCTCCATCTTCTTCAGATTTTTCAGAAGCTGAATCTGAGCCTTTCTTCTTCTTCTTTGGTTCTTTGCAGTCCCTCTAGAAGTGCCCAGATTTATCATAGTTCCAACATCTGGCCTTGGAATTTCCAGGAATCTTAGAACTCCCACAAGATTTGGATCTACCCTTCTTTGACTTCTTGTCATTATGCTTACCTTTGTCGTTGGATCTCCCATGAACAACAAGGGCTTCCTTAGATGAATCCAAAGTCTTTCTTCGCATCTCCTTAGATAGAAGTGAAGACACCACATCATCCATAGGGAATGTGACTATAGTACTTCTAAGAGCCATCACAAGATGGTCCCAAAAATTTGGCATGGAACAAAGTAAGGTCATACATCGATCCTCCTCCTCAATCTTGGCACCGGATGATGCCAACTATGCAATCAATAAATTGAATGCGTTGAGATGATCAGTTACGGATCCACCTTCCTCCATTCTTAAAGAATACAACCTCCTTACTTAGGAACAACTTATTCACTAGAGATTTGGCCTGATACACAGACCCAAGCCGTGTCCACAAAGAATTTACAGTAGTCTCATCAAGAACATTTAGAAGAATGACATTTGCTAGACATAGTCTTATGAGACCCTTAGCCTTTCAATCCTTGATCTCCCAATCCACTTGAGATATCATTGCAGGTCTCACATCAAGTGAAGTAGCCTCCCATAGATCATGATCTTCAAGCATGTCTTCCATCTTGAGTTTCCACAACTCAAAATTAGTGCCATTAAATTTCTCCACCTCCATTCTACTATATGAGGAACCTGCCATCTCAATCTGTAAATAAGATTCATAATGGTCTAGACAAAAAACTCCCACTCAACTTGAGGTTAGCTCAAAAAACCCTACCCAACAACTAGTATCAAAAGTTGATTAGGCTCTGATATCACTTGTAAGGAATATTTTTTTGCACCTGAGTTTCCTTACAGGTTTTGATTTTATCAAACAATGATAAGTTTGAACTTTGGGTGTTTTTGGCATTGCCTCATTTTTTGTATCACCCAATCCTTGTCTCTTGCCTTGTTGGAATGATTTAAAATTTGGTTTTGGTAGCCTTTTCTACAAGTATTAGGATCATGGATTTGGAATGGAGGAATTTTTTAGTATTTTCATACCCCGATCCGAAAGTGCTCCGTCAGCTTAACTTTGGTTGATTTGGTCTTTGGCTGATTTTGTCTTATTTTGATTACCTATTTTTGTTTCCACTCGGTTGTGTTATGTGAGTGAGGTTTTTTATGCCTTCTTGTTTCATTTCCTAGATCTATCCCCTTGCATTCTAATTTTTCTTTGGTTATGTGGTGTTGGTTGCGCCCACCCATGTGCATGTCAGCATGCCTTTAGTGGAACTTGTGAGATCCAAACTCTTGGATTTAAGACAGTTGAGTGTTTGATCATTGGGGGTTGGGTTGAGAAATTTCATTTCTTTTTTGGAGATCATTGTATGGTAAGAAAGGGTGTGTATGGGTAGACATGTGGAGTGGCTTATCATGGTTATCCCAGCCCAGAAGTGGCTGACAAGGTAACGTGAAAAGGTTAAAATAAAGTTATAATAAAATAAGCACAAGGGTAATAAAACCTAAAAAAATATAATATTTCACCTATATGGTATGAGTCATCCTAAGGGGATTTATTTACCATACCATATGTCACTTGGGAGGACCAAGTGTGAGGGTACAGTTTCCATACGACAACTAGTCTCTTGTGCGAGCTAGTATGGGGGAATAGTATGAGGCCTCTAGTTGGAGTTGATTGATCATGCTACATACCACTTGGGATAGTACAATCAAAGTGATGAAACTTTTTTATAGTCCCTAAGGATCATTATTAGTGTGTTATGAGTAGTGACCTGCAATACTACATTTGCACTCATGTTCGTTTGTCTACCTAGAGTCATGCATTGGTTGGCATGTGTGTAGCTTCTTGCATCTGTGTGTCTTATGTGACTTTGGTTGGTTCATCATCTTCATGAGAGTGATGAGGTGGTCCTACAAGTTCCACATAGTTGGGTGGAATTTCTAACCTATACCACTACTGGGGATCAATGTACAGAGATGATCTTCTTCTGTCTACAGGATTAGAGCTTGTTGCTCACTTGTTTCTTCTAGCACTTTTAGTGATTTATGCAGTTTCTTGTATCCATGTGTATGTAATTGTGATGGATAATAAAGATAATAATTTCTTTCTTTTATGATGTATTCTTTTTTTTGGGCCAATCGAGTGTTTATCTCTATGATTTGTTTGCTTTCGGCACTCCCCATTGCTGAGATATTCCTTTTATTTTTGCTTAAATTTCCCTTTTCTTCACCTTTTTCCCAGAGATGTAATTACTCATACGAGTAGAAATAGGCTCTCGTATGAGTTATTATAGAGCCTTGTATAGGTTCTTGCAGGGTCTCCAACGAGTTCATGCTACTTATATTGGGCCTTTGTAGTTTCTCATATGGCTCCCCATTGGTACTTGTATGGTATCATGTACAAACTTGTACAAATTTTCTACTAGAGTTACTCATACCATGGGCAGAGGGTATTTTTTTCCTCAACCAAAAGATGCAAGTTTTTTTTCTGAATACCTTTTTTATGTTACACCTTTCTCCATCAGAACAGTTTGAGTACCATATGCTTTTGCATAAGTGAATGGAATTTGTGGTCGTCTTGCATTTTAATTCGATAAATGAAATTATATATCTTAACCATGGTAGGAATTGTTCTTTGGGCTTAAAAAGTATCGTTCTGGAGTAACATAGTAATTTGGACAAACCTTGTATGTTAATCATGTAGTTTGTAAATTAATTGTGGTGATGGTTGGTGCT
>MU223463.1:455618-488307 GCA_018584345.1 Thuja plicata
TGATTGGCAAGAGTTTGAGCCCTTGTGCAGTGCCTGTCATTTTGAAACCTAAAAAGGAGGGAACTTGGAGGCTATGCATGGACTCAAGGGTCGTTAACAAGATAACCATAAGGTATAAATTTCCCATACCTAGAATTAAAGATTTACTTGATTGTTTGGGGGTTGCTTTGTATGTTCAAAAAATTGATTTAAAATGTGGATATCACCAGATTACAATAAGATTAGAGGATGAATGGAATACTGCCTTTAAAACAAATGAGGGTTTTTATGAGTGGAAGGTTATGTCCTTTGGCGTATCCAATGCCCCTAGTACCTTTATGAGGTTAATGAATGAATTCTTGAAAGAGTTCATAGGGAAGTTTGTCATTGTATACTTCGATGATATCCAAATGTTCAAAAACTCAAAAGAAGATCATCTAAAGCACCTAAGCATGGTTCCAAGAAGGCTACATCAAGATGAACTAATAATAAATTTGGAGAAGTGTATGTTTATGCAGGAGGAAATCACACACATGTGTTTTTATATATCTCTAGGTGAGTTAAGGATGGATCAGGAAAAGGTGAGTGCTATTCTTTCTTGGCCTACTCCTAGAACAATAGGTGATGTTAGAAGTTTTCATGGATTGGAAACATTTTATAGGAAGTTTATAAAGGGGTTTATTCATGTTTGTGCTCCAATGCTTGAGACTATAAAGGGGGGTAAAAAATGTAAATTTTATTGTCTAGAGAGGCTGATGTACCTTTTGAAGTAATTAAGAACAAGGTTTCTCAACAACCTATACTTTCTTTACCATAATTTTGTGAAATATTTTACGTGGAGTGTGATGCAATCCATATGGAAATAGAGGAAATACTCGATCAAGAAGGTAATCCAATAGAAGTTTAAAGTGAAAAGGTGAATGAAGCAAAAATAATATATTCTTTCTATGATTTAGAGATGTATGTTTTGGTTCAGTCTCTAAAGAAATGGAGCCAAGGGAATTCATTGTATTCACTGACAATCAGGCACTACATTTCATTAATAGTCAGGAAAAGCTCAACCATAAGCACATGAAGTGGGTGGAGACTTTGCAATCATATAAATTCTCTCAAGCATGAGAAAGGGGTGAAAAATAAAGTGGTTGATGTATTAAGCAAAAGAGTGTTGACTGTGACTCAAATCAAGGTGAAAAGTGTTCGTATAGAAGCTTTGAAGAGTATGTATGATAAAGATGAAAAATTTGGTGAAATATATCAGGTATGTGCATCTTTTGATGACAAGTGACATGTAGAATTCTCTGAATTTATGATATAGGAGGGATAGCTTTTTGAAGGGGTCATATTGTGCATCCCAAAATGCTCCATGAGTCTAAATATTATCAAAGAGAAACATTGTGGGGCCATGGGAGGACATTTTGGTCTTGATAATACACTTGAGTTAGTAAAGTGGAATTACTTCTAGCCAAAGCTACAAGTAGATGTTAGGAAATTTATGGAAAAATGTTTGATTTGTAAAAATAAAAAGGGGAGGTCTACTAATGTAGGGATCTATAAATATCTACCCATCCCATAAAGCCCATGAAAAAGAATAAGTATGGACTTTTTATTTGGTCTACCTAGGACAAAGAGGGGGTATGATAGTGTATTTTTAGTGGTGGATAGGTTCAGCAAGATGACTCATTTCTTTCCATGTAAGAGCACATATGATTCCTCCTATGTTGTTAAACTCTTATTTAAAGAGATTCTTACAATACATGGGTTACAATTAAACATTGTGTCAGATAGAGATGTCAAATTCATAGGGAACTTTTGGGGGACATCATGGAGGAAAGTTGGCATCAACTTGTCTATTTCATTAGTATATCATCCTTAGACATATGGTCAAACTGAGGTAGTAAACATGTATCTTGGAAATTTGATAAGATGTCTAACTAGAGAACATAGTGAGAAGTTGGATGTGGTGTTTCCTTAAGCTGAATTCTCTTATAATGACACAGTGAACAAAAGCACTATTCATTCACCTTTTCAAATTATCTATGGTCTAAATCCAAGGGTCTAATAGAGTTAAGGGACCTTCCTTAAGCAGATCATATTAGAGTAGATGGGGAAGATTTTTCCACTACCATACAAAAAGTGCAGGAACAATTAAAGTTGCAGTTACAACAATCTATAAAAAAGTATAAATAATATGTTGACAAAAAGAAGAGAGATGTTTAGTTTTGTGTGTGATATTTGTTGGGATGATGGAGATGTATGTACTAAGAGGGGAGGGGTGAATTAGTACCCTTAAAAACTTTCAGGATAATCTTTGTAACCAAATGTTTCGTAATAACCTACTGAGTAGATTTCATACACCAAACATATAATGTCAAGTTGCAGAAATGTAAATGCATGTAAAGTAAACAATACACATACATGAAAATTAATTACTAATGAGACTAGTATTTTAGTATCATAGAAAACCCGTGTTAGTAGGTAAAAACTACGGTGGGGATGAGACCCACAAAAATTCACGACTTTAGTAAATAAAGTAGCCTGTTAAAGCTTACAAAGATTGATGGCTTCTGATGATCTTACCCAGTTAGGAGTAATAATGAGATATATTAAATCTACCATGTGAGAGGATTTTGCAGCACAAAGTATGTGTGCACTTGGTTAATATATTTACAAAAAGATGGTTAAGTCTACTCTGTTAGGATATTTTGTGGGTCAATTACAATTGTCAGAGAGTAACAAAATTGTGATATGAATAAATAAAATCTCACAATTATTGATACATATCCATTAAGTACATATAAAATATATCACCTCAATGTGAATGATAATAACTTCTTCTCTATTCTTCTCAGTAGCCTTGCCTCTGTTGTGAAAAACTAATTACTGCAATGTAGTCACTATATTAAAACCCTTGTCTGATCTCTTATGTCCATAGTATGGTAGCTACTTGATAATTACTTGATCAACATATATTAAAAAATGATGTATCTTTACATTATATATCAAACTCTATGACCTAATTAAGGATTTACAATAACATCTCTAACCTAATATCAATGGTGTACATAATTTACCTTGATCATCTAAATAGAGGAGATATAAATAATTAATGTTGTAAATCTGTAATTAATGTTCTCCTCGATCATTGTAAACCATTATCAAAGTCGATGAAAAGTTGTTACCTAGATTTATGTGTCATAAAAAACTTTTATGTGGCCTCTGGTCCACTTAGTTAATGTTGTTTTTAGTGCTCGGTGGTATATTTTTATCTCTATTATACTATGTATCTTGGTTTAGTCTACTTCTTCATAAAGTATGTCTACTCACTAATCACTACACTCGGTTAAATATGTGCATGATTAGTGCTCTTAGTTATCTCTGTCCTTTGGTGATTGTACTAACTATCCATTTGTGTGCTTGAATACTAATGACAACCTTTAATGTTCATTTGGAGTAACATTCTCCCCCTTTAGCATTAGTATCAAAAACTTATATATTTTCACACACTATACATGGTGACTCTCCCTTTCTACATGCTCGGTATATGTATATGACTCCCTTGATTATATTATCCCCCTTTATTGTACTTATATACATATATTTCCCCCTTTTTTTAACATAATGACAAAAAGAGTATAACTTACAATTTGTCAAAAACATTACGATGGGATTGCTTGATATTTTCTAGTAGCTTCTCCACTTCCTCATTTAAATAATTAAGGGTTAATAGATCTAATTTTAGCTAAGAATGCATATCATGTATGATTTTTGTGACTGACAGGTTTTGGGTGGCAATCAAATTATTTGCCAATGTCACATGTTTTTGCATCATAACTAAATGTGGTAGTAACATTTCCTATATCTTGGTTACCTTTTCTCTAATTTTTTCCTCTTCTTTCTTCAAATCTAGCCTCAACCACTGGTCTTGGAGAACCTTGGTGTAATGCATCTATAATGCATGTTTCTTGGTTGATAGACTATTTGCACTATCTTTTAGATCTTGATCTATTTTCTTCATCTTTTCACTAATCTCAGTAGTGAAGTGATCTAAAGTGCATAACTGTTGTAGAATTTTAATGGCTTCAGATATAATAGTTTCTATTCCATTTAGAAATTCAGTCAAATTTACCTTGTTTACAGCCACTACCTAGGCGATCTTTTCAATGACCTTATACTATATCTTCTTTTCAGCTCTTTCTTCCAATTTCTACTTGGCATCAATATCAGGTTTGTTAATTTCCTTGGTGAGAAGTGCAAGTTGATCAAGTATAGAGGTGGATTCATCTATGTTCACATCGGTAACAACTTGCATGTGAATCTCCTTATCAGTCTCTAGCACCTGTGCACTTTTGCACTCTTATATCAGCTTGTCCTATGCTACTTTTTGGGTACAGAGTTCACTATATCCTGTCAAAGATTTAGGTTCAAGAGTGTGTGGATCATGATCAGTGATGTCAATGATCTCTTCAAGTTTCATGGGACTCTTTATTCACTTCTTATTTTTCTTCTTCTTATTATGTTTGGTGCTTTATGTACGAGATAATGTCAATGCCAATTGATCTTTTTTCTTGTTTTGTTTCTTTATTGGCTCAGTACTCGGTGTGATGACTTGTGATGGTGCTTCAATACCAAACCTTGTGTCTATGATAGATACACTCCGAGGTGTGCTTGCACAAACACTATAAAGGACTCTACTTTTCATAGCCTTCTCAAGATCCTAAAAACACTTCTAGGACCTCACAAGTCTTTTCTCCACTGGTGTAATAATTCACTAACTCAACTCTATGAGTTTGTCTCCTTGTGCTTCAGCTTGAGGGGTAACTATCATCAAATGTACTTCAACTCTTCACTCCTCCTTGGATGTCTCCAAGTGAAACTTCACCACATTATCATTATAAGTTCTTTAGGAGGTGTATTCATCACTAAGACAACTAATTGTCTCCAAAATGACTCCATTAGAAGAATGCATCAAGGCTTTTCCAATCGAGTTCAAGATTGACTATGGTATTGGCCTAATAAGCCTAATTTGTCTACAAGCCCTAAACAAAGTGTTTTTCATAATTCTTTCATAAAAATTCCAAATAACCCCAAAAAATAAATTGACATTCAGATACCCTTTTTCAAGACCTTAAATATTTTATTGGTCCTAGGTTCCTAAGGCATCCGTACAATGGATTCCGGAAATGTAGGGCTAATAGGGCTAATTGGGTTATAATTGTGCAGTCCTCTAATTTATACTTGGAAATATACCTAAATGGATTGACCAATTCCTAATCTCACTACTAGGTGTCTGTAGGACCTCTACCTCTCCAAAACAATGCTTGGTTCTATGCTTCTTCTCTTTCTCTGGTAATTACACATCAAATGTTCTCTGTCATACACCTAGCTAGGCACACTGATCTCGCCTAGGGAATTATATTAAAAATAGAAATCTTTCTCTTATGAGAACCTCCTTCCTCAAAAACAACCTTCAATGGATTCCCTACCATATTCCTTTGGTCCTTGATGATTTTCATTGTGGAGAACTATGGGTGAGCCATGAAACCAAAAATAGTCTAAACTACACCAATAACTATGCTATCTACAAAAAAATTTCAATACCTACTTGAATGAACTAAAATAAACTACACTATTCAACAAAAAATTCTTATAACAACTTATACTATAGATATCCAACACTAACTCTCACATCTCAATCCATACAATCACTTAAACACAATGCAAGTTGACTGTGTTTACAAACCAGAATTCCGAGCTTCTATTCACATTCAAAATTGCATTACATCACTCTCTCTCCTAGGAAATAGGATCCTAGATGTCTTAATATGCCTTAACCTTGATTTTATGTGATTATGGAAACTACCTACAATGATTCTTTGAAAATAATCCAATTTTGCAATTGTTTTCATGCAACAATAAAAGTTGCTAAAATGTTGTCAA
This sequence comes from Thuja plicata, assembly GCA_018584345.1. Lineage (NCBI taxonomy): Eukaryota > Viridiplantae > Streptophyta > Pinopsida > Cupressales > Cupressaceae > Thuja > Thuja plicata. Next base: position 461,535 of record MU223463.1, read on the forward strand.
GCAACATTGTGACAACTTTTACACCTTTTTGCAAAATTAATGCTAATGGTATCTAATCAACCTAGAATTATGAAAAAACATCCTAGGAACTATTTTAAGAATATTTATACCCTTTCCCAAGCCTCAAAGGCTTTAAGAACCATTTTCCCATCTTAGGCGTAATCTAGCACTATCCACTAGTAAAGCTCTAAACATCTAGGTTTGATTAAGCCTAGTCTAATCCACCAAGGAACACACATGAAAGACCTTCTAAGTTCAAAATTAAACATTTCTTAATTTCCTAAGTTCAGTACAAGCCAAAATTGAAACTAGCTTAGATATTAGCCTAGTGCTTCTGCACCATCCTCCCAAAATGAAAAGATTTCAATCCATCCTTGGATTAAGTAAGTTGGAATCCACTCCCAACTTCTTGAATTTAGTCTCCTTGATCCAAGTAGTCTTAGTATCCCCTTTTCCATTCCATTTAATCAAATTCTCATAATAAGTTCTTTGTTTTGTCTTCTTGTAGGCCCTAGAGTCAAGTATCTTCTTTGCCTTCTTAGGTAGTGTAGGGGTCAAATTCAGGTTGTCTACCTCCTTTATGACCTCTATAAGGCTCTGGTTGAGATCTAGTATTGGTCCTTTATGTAATACCAAATCTTCCACATTGAACATGGGAGATAAAACAGTATCTTCTATGAGTTCCACTTTATATGCATTAGTGCCATATTTGGCTAGAATGATACATGGAACAATTATTCTAATTTGTAGCTTATGAGGAACTCATTTATGCAATATTTCTTTGTTTAGATGGACCATTACAGAACCCCTATTATGAATTAGATATCCCTTTTTCTTTCATGTACCTTACTCTTTATGTTATATGTATTCTCAGTCAATGTCTTTATTAGTGTCTCATGCACTTCCTGCATAGAATGTGCAAAATATTCTGCATAGCCACTATGCTTGGCTCCATCCTTTAGTTCTCTAAGCTCAAATATGCTTCTAGGGTGTAGTCCATAAACTATTTTAAAGGGACTCTTACCATTAGTCTTATTTATAGTATCTTTATAGGCATATTCTACCTATCCTAGGAGTTTGTCCCAAGTCTGACCATACTCCTTTGTAAGACACCTTAATAGGTTTCCAAGACTTCTATTGACCACCTATGTTTGGCCATCTCTCTAAGGGTGATATGAAGACCCAAAAGACATATTAGTTCCCAACTTGTGCCACAATATTTTCCAAAAGTTACTCATAAACTTAGTATCTCTGTCAGAGACTAAAACTCAAAGGTAATCCATATCTCTGATGAAGTGGACTCCCCTTAATACCACAAGTACATGATAGAAACAAAGAGAAACAACAGAAATTTGCAAGAACAGAAAATTGGCTTCTTATTGGCTCCACAAATGTGGAATTACAACCTAAGAATTACAATATCAAAAGCCACATGGGCATCCCTTACAATAATCTGTAGGATAAAGCCTCAAATAACCACCCAGAACTGCCCTAGAAAACACCACGGGCCTTCCTTAAATAGGCAATTTTCCACCGCCCGAGAAGGTTCTAGATATCTAGCCATTAAGGCCAACTACCCTTAGCATTTAATTATTTTTCACTTTTATTACAAAAGGGTCGGCTTTAAATATTTACAAAACATGAGATTAGGTAGCCCAAATTTTGGAAGCCATAACTTTTGAACCGTACCTTCAATTGGCTATTATAACCACTTTCCAGAAAGGGGAGATTGCGATCTACAGTGCTTGACTATAAAAGCTCTAGTCAACCAGGGGTTCGACCTCAATCCAGAGCCTCTAAGGTCCTGAAAATTGAGCTCAAAGGTTTTGCACCCTAAAATCTCAACAGTAAATCCTTAATAACTTCGCCAATACAGATGATCTGGCAATGAAATTCAACTGGAATTATTATATGACTAAGATGAACCTTCACCTGGAAAATTAGAACATTCTAAGTTCAAACAACCAACTTACTAAAAATAGTAGGTTTCCAAAAATAGCAGCTTTGTACAAAATAGCCCTTATTGAATAGAAAAACACATATTTTTGGGTGATGCAAGATTGCCCTTACAACCAGGATGCTCCTGCATCAATATCCTAGTCACTTCCTTGAGGAATAATTGTGCTATGTGACAAGCATCCTGCACTATCCTGCATGGGACAAAATGTGCCATTTTACTTAATATATAGACAATAACATAGATGGTATCCATTCCTTGTTTGGTCATTGGCTATCCCACAAAAAAATACATGCTCAAACATTCCCATGGTCTACTAGGAATGGGAAGAGGTTGGTAAAGGCCTACATTGGAATATGTACCCTTTGCATTCTGACACACCACACAACTTTCTACATACTTCCTAATGTCCAATTTCATTTTAGGCCAAAATTAAAACCTCTGACTAACTCTTGGGTCTTATTAACACCAAAATACCCACTAAGTGCACCATTGTATTTCTCTTGAATCATATTTTCCCTAATTGACCCTCTAAGAACACATAATTTACTTCATTTAAACAATAGTTCACTTTGCACGGTATATTCAGAGAATTCACTATGAAAATTATTCTTTTACTCTTGACATACCTTATAGATGTCTACAAAGTCTTCATCTTCTGCATATAGGTCTTTCAAACTCTCAATACCCATGCTTTGCAGGTGTATCTCTTGTACAGTCAGGGATCTTTTGCTTAAGGTGTCTTCTACCTTATTTTGTATTCCCTTCTTGTGCTTAATATTGAAAGTGTAGGTCTATAGGTACTCTACCCACGTCATATGTTTATGACTAAGCTTGTCTTGTGAATTTAGGAAACTAAGTGTCTGATTATCTGAATAGACCAAAAAATATTTTGGAAGCAAGTAGTTCCTCCATTTCCTTAGTTCTTGTACTAGAGAATACATCTCTAGGTCATAAGAAGAGTACTTCTTCTTAGAATCACTGATATTTTCACTATGGAAAGTCACTGGTCTTCCCTCTTGGCTAAAAATAGTACCAATAGCCACATTGTTAGCATCACACTCAACTATAAACAAATTCTCAAAGCTTGTTAAAGTTAAAATTGGTTGATTGGAAATCTTCTTCTTCAACAACTCAAATCCATGGTTAGCTTGCTTATTCCAAACAAAATTATTTTTTTATCCAGCCTTTTATGGTATCTAGCATAGGAGCACAAATAGCACTGAATTTCTTAATGAAATTCCTATAGTATTGGGCTAATCCATGAAAAATTATCACCTCTGTTGTAGTCCTTGGAGTAGGCCAGTTGAGAATGACTTCTACTTTTCTTGGATCCATATTTAGATTCCCTTTAGACAATACAAACCCAAGGTACACCATCTCCTACTTCATGAATTCATATTTTCCAATTTTATCATCATCTCCTCTTCATGCAACTTCTTGAAAACAATCTACAGATGTCTAAGATGCTCCTCTTTTGTCTTGCTAGAGATTAGTATATCATTTAGATACACTACCACAAATTTTCCAATGTATTCTTTTAAGACTTCATTCATGATTCTCATGAATGTAGATGGGGCATTAGATAGCCCAAATGGCATTAAAATTCATTCATACAAACCTTCTCTTGTTTTGAATGCTATCTTCCATTCATCTCCCTCATTGACTCTAATTTGGTGGTACCCACTCTTTAAGTCAATCTTAGTGAAAATTTTGGCTTCTCCTAGATAGTCCATTAGGTCTTCTATCATAGGGATAGGGAACATATACCTAATGGTAATCATGTTTATTTCCCTTGAATTAGTACAAAGCCTCCAATTTCCTCCCTTTTTGGGTGCTAAGGCAGTGGGTACGACACAAGGACTAATGCTATTCCTAATGAGACCTTGGCTTAGGAGTTCTTGAATTTGTTTGGCAATTTCTTGATTTTTTTGAGGGGTCATCTTATAGGCTGCCTTGTTAGGAAGGTTTTCTCCTAGGATAAATTAAATTTGGTGACTAACAACTCTCTTAGGTGGTAGGGTTTATGGTTTTCCATCACTTATAATGCCTTCATACTTCTACAACATCTCCTGCACTTCCTTAGGAAAATATGTCTTCTTGAGTGTCTTGTCTGCACTTTCTTCCTTTGGCTTCAATAGAAGTGAAAATCAAACCCCCTCTCCTTCTTCTAAGGATTCTATGAAATCCTTTTCACTAACCTTAATAACATTAGGTCCTGAGGACTTCATCTCTCCTTCCTTTACCAATGACTATTTCTTGAAAGTCACACTTTCTTTCCTTTAAGAATAAGAATTCTTTTCTCCATCATGCATGGCCTCTCTATCAAATTTTCATGGCCTAGAAAGTAGTAGGTGACATGCATCCATAGGTAGGATGTCACACAAAATTTTGTTTTTGTATCTCCCAATTGAAAATTCTACCCATACTTGTTCAGTGATAAGGACATATTGTCCTTTGTTCAACCAAGTAACTTTCTAAGGGTTTCTATGGGGTATTCTCTTCATATTAAGTTTTTTTACTGCCTCCTCTAATAGTATAATGTCAGTAGACCCTGAGTCTATGATGACTATACAAAATTTTCCTATCATCTTACATTTCAGTCTAAACAAAAACCTTCTTTGACTGGGTTCCTCTTTAACTGGTTCCTTGATTAATCTCCTTCTCATCATAAATTTCTCTCCTTTTAACTCTAGGGGTACCTTAGGGTGTTTACTTCCATCGCTAGATTCCTCTTGAAAAACTTTTACCCTCTTTTCATTTCCTTGGGAAGTAGATCCTTTCTTTGGACATCTATATGTAGCGTGTCCTATTTGGTTGCAGTGGTAAAACTTCATAGTTTCAAAGTAAGAACCTTTGACTTGACCAATGTTCCTTCCTCTCCAATTTCTATTAGAGGTCCTTCCTCTATTGGATTTTCCTTTGTTTGAAATTCTTTCTTGTTTCTTGGTAAGTTTGGTCTCTCCTTGAGCCTTTGTCCTAGAACTTATACCACCATATCCACCTCTCTATCCACTATTGTCTCTTCCTCTGCCTCTACCTTGGGTTTTTCTTGAGTCTCACTTCTTCCTTAGCTTCTCTTCTACTTTTACTACAATTTGGTGGCATTTCTAAATAGTATCGGGAGTCAAGAGACTCATTTCATCTTGTGGCCATTAACTTATCTAGCTACCTTCACCTTCTCATCTTCTGCAACTCGACACCTCATTCATAGCCTTTAAAACTCTTAAGTATAAGAGTTGACATCCAATTCTTTATATCTTAAACTTTGTCTCCTTTTAGGTAACTAAATCTCATAATCTTTAGGTACATAGGCATCTTTGATTTTTTTTACCGTAGTCTTCCATGTGGAAATGGGCTTCTTTCCTTCCTTCTCTCTCTCATATTGGAAAAACTTCCACCAAGTGAGTGTAGAACCTCTAAGTCTTTCCTTGGCTACCTTTACCTTTTGAGCTTCTATTATGCCATCGTACTCAAAGTGATTCTCTAGTCCTTTTGTCTAATCTAGGACTATCTTTGGTTCCATATTTCCACTAAAGATAGGAAATCCTTCCAAATCCCTACCACTAAAAGCCTTTATCCCTTTCAAGAATGGTTCTTAAGTGAAGATAGGGTTATCTTTAGGGATCTCATCATCTAATTCATTCTCTTTACTCTTTCCTTCAACCTTATCCTTCACTTCCTTAGTCTTTTCATCTACTTGGTCCACTTTGTGTTCCAATTGTGTCAACGCTCTCTAAGAAATATATTCTCTTATTCTCTCTCATCTACCTTCTTTTCTAAATCTACATTAGTCACCATTGTAGACTCTCCTACTAAATATACTAGTTTGAACATTCACCACAAGCTAAATCTATTTGGCTCTGATACCAATCTGATAAAGACACTCCAAGGTGTGCTTGCACAAACACTATCTAGGACTCTACTTTTCCTAGACTTCTCAAGATCCTAAACTCACTTCTAGAAACTAACAAGTCTTTTCTCCACTTTCCTAAGACTTCACTAACTCAACTCTATGAGTTTGTCTCCTTGTCCTTCACCTTGAGGGGTAACTATCATTAAATGTACTTTAACTCTTCACTCCTCCTTGGATGTCTCCAAGTGAAACTTCACAACATTGTTATAATAAGGGCTACAAGGGGTGTATTCATCACTAAGACAGCTATTTTTCTCCCAAAAGACTTCATTAGAACAAGGCATCAAGGATTTTCCAATAAAGTTCAAGATTGACTATGGTTTTGGTATAGTAAGCCTAATTGGTCTACTAGCCCTAAACAGAGTGTTTCTCCCAATTGTTTCCCAAAAATTCCAAATAACCCCAAAAACTAACTTGACATTCAGATACCCTTTTTCAAGACCTTGAATATTTTGGTTGTCATAGTTTCCTAAGGCAACTATATAATGGATTCCTCAAATGTAGGGCTAATTGAGCTATAATTGTGCAGTCCTCTCATTTCTACTTGTAAATCTACCTAAATGGATTTACCAATGCCTAATCTCACTAATACATGTTCGTAGGACCTCTACCTCTCTGAAACAATGCTTGGTTATATGTTTCTTCTCTTTCCCCTACAATTAGACATCAAATGTTCTTTGTCATACACCTAGCTGAACACACTGATCTCACCTCGGGCATGATCTTAAAAAAAGAAAGCTTTCTTTTTTGAGATCCTACTTCAAAAAAAAGAACCTTCAATGGATTCCCTACCATATTCATTTGGGCCATGATGATTTTCATTGTGGAGAGCTATGGGGGAGCCCTCGAAACAAAAAACAATCTAAACTACACTAGTAACTATCCTATCTTCAAAATAATTTCAAAACCTACTCTACTGAAGTCAAATCAACTACAATAATAAAAAGAAAATGCTTAGAACAACTTCTACTACACACATCCAACACCAACTCTCACAGTTCAATCCATACAATCACTTAAACACAATGCAAGTCGATTGTGTCTGCAAACCAGAACTTTGAGCTTCTATTCACATTCAAAATTTCATTACATCACTCTCTCTCCCAAAAATGGGATCCTAGATGTCTTAATATTTCTTACCCTTTATTTTAGGCCATTATGAAAACTACCCACAATGATGCTTCAAAAATAATCCAATTCTGCAATTGTTGTCATGCAACATTAAAAGTTGCTAAAATGTTGGCAAACAACATTGTGACAACTTTTACATATTTTTGAAAAATTAATGCTAAGGGTATCTAATTGACCTACGATGATGTTGAAACATCCTAGGAACTATTTTAATCATATTTCTACCCTTTCCAAAGCCTCAAAGGCTTTAAGACCCATTTTCCCATCTTAGGCCTAATCTACAACCATCCACTAGTAAAGCTCTAAACATCTACATTGGATTGAGCCTAGTCTAATCCACCTAGGAACACACATGAAAGACCTTCTAAGGTCAAAATTAAATATTAGTGACTTGGATAAGGTTAGTACAAGCCAAAATTAAAACTAGCTTAGAGATTAGCCTAGGTTCTCATGCACTAGTCTGTAGTAGAAGTGTCTACTATATTGTTTGTATTTGTTGTATTTGTTGGAAATATTGTTGGAAAGCTATAATGGAAAAAATTATTGTTTTGTCATTGATGTCAAACCTTAACTAGTGAGACTATTGCTATCTATCTGAGTACCATATTTATCGATTGATGAAGGAGATTTAACAAGAAGACCAAGTGGAATGGTTGAGTTATGAGAAACCACAAGGGTACCAGATCAATTGGCACCTTAGCAAAGTAATGAGTTGTTTATCTTTCAATGATAGTTTACTGAGAATAGTTTGTGCCGAGTGCCAGTGCATGCCAAGTGAAGTCAGTGATGATCGAGTCAAGTAAATTGCCAAGGACCACAGTGTTGGCCGAGCAATAGTATTTTTGTAGTTGTTGATATTTGAGATCTCTGGCTGACATAATTGATTTTATTGGGATATGTAAAGTTAATTTAGGATAAGCATGTTTGATCCACACTATGTAAATGCATGAGTAACTGTAATTAATGGATGGATCAAATATTTAATTTGTGATTGCATTGGAGTAGGAAATTAAATGTAAAGATGGAATGATCCATTGGAACTGACCTAACCTAAGATCTAAGATCTTATTTAAGCGAAAAAATATGTATCTGACCTAGATGAAGAGGTATAAGATAACCTCCGGAGGTTATTCATGAATATGTAGAGTATACAAGAGGATTGCATAGTTAATTGACTGATTGGCATGATCTAATAGAGAAGGTTGAAAAGAGGAGCAGAGAACTACAAGAATAATTGCTTGAAGGATTTCCAAGCAGATCTGAAGATTGAAATGAGAATGGAGGCCACTCAGTGAATTAGCATTAGAGTTGTATTGGATCTGGATTTGCAAAGTAAGTTGTATGTATCAGATCACACCTGTTGATTACTTTCTAACCATTGTATCAGTCAAAATACCTTAACCAGGTTGACCTAATAGTCATTGTATAAATATTTTAGCAAGGTGACATTTAGGTGGAATGTTCTAAGTCCTCTAACAAGGATACTCCTGACAGGGTGATTATATTCTTTAACTAGGTCACATTTAGAAGTGTGTTTTGTAATATTTAACAAGGTTGGATCCTAACAAAGGTCACTTCAGAATAGTGAGAAGTTGATAGCATGTTATTGGTGGTTTTTCCCATATTGGGTTTCCACATTAATTTATTTTGTCAACTTGTGTGAATGTTTATGTTGAGTTTCAATGTTAATTTTTTACAGGCTAATTACATCTGAACAATAAACTGCATATGTATGTCATTGTTGCTAAGCAGATCTAAGTTGTTCAAATTGGTATAAAGTATTACTGGGCACATCTAGACCTAAGGATAACTGAATCAGCCCCCCCTCTCAGTTATTCTAAATTCATTCTAACAATTGGTATCAGAGCTTTGGTCTCTTGAAATCAAGTTTGAAGGTACTTGGAGAAAAAGATCAAGATGTATAAGAAGGAGGTACCAAATCTAAACAAAGATAACTTCCCTGCATGGCAGATTTTGATGAAGTTGCATCTAGCTGGTATTGGTGATTTAGCTAAGCACTATATTAAAAATTCTTATGTATCCCCTACTGCACCTACCACAGTTGCACAGTTAAGAGAAAAGAAGGAACACAATCAAGAAATGTTGGATATTGCATCATCACTAAACTATCATGAGTTTGAAGACAAAGGATTGCAAAATTGTGAAGAAAATGTGGGATACCCTAGAAACCATCTATGGAGGTGATAAAAATATACTAAGAGCCAAATCTGAAAGCTTGAGAGGTAATTTTGATGAAATGAAAATGCAAGAAGGAGAAAATATAATTCAATATTATGGTAGGATAGAGGAAGTGGTAAATACTATCAGAGGAGATAAGGGAACCATTGATGATAACACCATTATGAGAAAGGTATTAAGGACTCTTCTTCTTGTATATGATATCAGAGTCTCTATAGTTCAAGAACTAAGATGTAATCCTAATAATAATTTGACTCTGGAAAGTCTGGTAGGCAGACTTACTGCATTTGAGATATCAAATTTTGATAACTACACTCCACAAGCTATTGAAACTGCATTTAGATCCTAGTTGGTCCTTAACAAATCAAAGAAAGGAAAGAAATGTGTGAACAGTGAAAGAGACACCAATGATGATGATCTAGAATAACTTGAAGCACTTGTGGAAAAAATACTATCTAGAGGAAAAGGAAAATTCAAAGGTAAACTTCCTATCATATTTTTTTCATGTAACAAAGTTGGTCATATTGCTGCTATATGTTTTGATAAGAATGAAAAAGATGAAGGAAGGGACAACAAGTACAAAGATAGAAAGGATGACCGAGACTTCAGAAGGTATAAGTATTACAAAGACAAAGGTAAGAAATCTTGTTATATAGCTAAAGAAGCTTCTGACAATGATTCTAACAATTCTGATGAAAATGATATAGAAGTTGTGTATGTTGCTATGAAAGATGATTCTGATGATGATGAGGAAACTGCACTAGTTTCTTATATGAGTAAAGGTGACCATTGGATTATTGAAAATGGTTGTTCTCATCACATGACTATTGATAAAGATAAATTTGAAACACTAAATTAGTGTAATGGTGGTTATGTTAAATTTGGTAATGATGCACCATGTCTTGTTAAAGGGAAAGGATCAATTAACTTTACTGATAAGATCAGATGTGACAATGTATATTGGGTTGATGATCTCAAATATAATTTATTGAGCGTTTCACAGTTGAATACTTCTGGTTACAGAGTTGAGTTCCATCACAGGAAAGCAAAGATCTATGATTCCAATGATGAACTAGTTGGAGGTGGTGAGAAAACAAAAGGTAAGTTGTTATATCTGGATTTAGCTGATGATACATGCTTTTTTGCACAATATAATGATGTTTGGTTATGACATAAAAGGTTGTGTCATGTAGACATAAATACACTTGGTAAGTATAAGTAAATTGACTAAAGTTAGAGGGCTGTCTAAGTTGAAGAAACCTAAAAATGCAATGTGGAAGCAATGTCAATTGGGAATTGGTTCATACTTACCTTTGTAGACCCATTGGTGAGAAAATTTACTGTGGAGACAAATATTTTATTCTATTTATTGATGATTACTCAAGAATGATGACTGTTATGTTTCAAAAAGAAAAAAACTGATGCATTCCAGTTATTTAAATGGTACTTGGCGAAAGTTGAAAAGGAGACAGGTAAAAATTTAAAATGTCTAAGATTTGATAGAGGAGGTGAGTTTATTTCTAATGAGTTTAATAGGTTTTGCAATGACTGAGGAATAAAAAGATAGATTTCCGCACCTAGGACACCACCACAAAATAGTATTACTGAAAGAAGAAACAGATCTATCATGGATTGTGCCAGAACAGTAATGATGGAGAAAAATGTTACACAAAAATATAGGAGAGAAGCTATAAGTATTGGAGTCTATACCCTGAACAAAGTACAAGTCAAGAAAGGTAATAATGCTACACCTTCTGAGCTATGGTATGGATATGCACCTAATGTAAGATATTTCAAATTTTTTGGAAGCAAATGTTTCATACTGGAGGATAACAGAAATGAAAAAATTGATGCTAAAGGTGAAGAAGGCATATTTCTTGGTTATTCAACTAAAAGTAAAGCATATAAGTGTTTGAATTCTAACACTAACAAAATTTTGGAAAGTGCAAATGTTAGAATTGATGAGTATGCAGAAAGAAATGAAGCTAAAAGAACATATGAAATTGAGAGATAAAAATTGTTTGTCTATATGGATGAGGAAGATTATAATACATTACCTAAAACTGAGAATGTGGTTGTCAAGAAACAATGAGCACCTGCTGAGTCACAGAATGAGGTTGCCAGAAAAAATGAGGTAATTGTCGAGCTATCTGATGAAGATGTCGATTCACATAATCAACCTGAATTGGACATGAATGATCAACCTAAAGCAGAAAAAGAACCTACTCTAGGAAAGTATGTAAGGAGGCACCATAAACCTGATCAAATCATAGGATCAAAATATTCTACAATTATGAAAAGAAGTAAAATGAGAGAAGATACATGCTTATTATGTGATTTATAGCCAAAAAAAGTAAAAGATTCCCTAGACAATGAAGATTGGATACAAGTCATGATTGAAGAAATTGAATAGATTGAGAAGAACAATACTTGGATACTTGTACCTAGGCTGAACTATAAAAATGTAATTGGTACTAAGTGGGTATTCAGAAATAAGCTGAATGAACATGGAGAGGTAACAAGAAACAAAGCTAGACTGGTATGCAAGGGTTACACAGAAGAGTAAGGAATTGATTATGGAGAAAGATCTGCCCTAGTTGCAAGATTGGAAGGAGTAAGAACATTACTTGCATATGTAGCCTATAGAGGTTTTAAAGTCTATCAAATGGATGTGAAGTTAGCATTTCTAAATGGAATATTAGAAGAAGAAGTTTACATTGAGTAGGATGATGGATTTTTTGACCCAAGCAAGAGGAATATGGTTTGTAGATTACACAAAGCACTATATGGATTAAAGAAAGCACCAAGAGCATGGTATGAGAGATGGCACAATTATCTGATGAATATCGGATTTGCAAGAACAAATGAAAATAGAAACCTGTATTTGAAGATAGAGAAAAGTAAAGGTACTTTATTGGCTGAAATTTTTGTTGATGACATTATCTTTTGTGGACAAGATGTGTTATGCCAAGAATTTTCAAAGGAGATGCAAACTGAATTTGAGATGTCTATGTTTGGTGAGATAAAAAATTGTGTTGGCTTACAAATATATTAGATGAAGAATGGTATCTATATAAATCAATCAAAATTTATTAAGGAGATACTAAAGACTTTTGGAATGGAAGATTCAAAACCAGTGAGTACACCCGTGGCTACTGGACAGAAGCTGACAAAGAATGATGATACAAAAGAAGTGAATCAAACCCTTTACAGATTAATGATTGGAAAGATGCAATATGTTGTACACAATAGACTTGATATTGCACTAGTTGTTGGTATTGTTGCAAGATTTTCTGCCAATCCAAAGGAGACACATATGATGGTAGTAAAAATGATTCTGAGATATTTGAAAGGAACAGATGAATATGGTCTATATTACAAAAGGAATGATAATTTTGAGCTTAGATTTTATACTAACTCTGATTGGGCTAGAAATTTTGATGATAGGAAAAGTACCATAGGAGGAGAATTTCTTCTAGGAAAAAGATTAGTTTTATGGACAAGAAAGAAACACAATTGTACCTCACAATCTACAGCTAAAGTCAAATATGTAGCAGCAGCAGTTAATTATTCTAATTTTGTGTGGTTGAAGATACTACTGAAAGGTATGAAAGAAGAGATCACAGAACCAATTGTCATATATTGTGATAACATGAGTGCCATTAATATTTCTAAGAACCCTGTAATGCACTCTAAGACAAAGCATATAGCTATCAAGTATCATTACTTGAGGGAACTAGTTCAGAAGAAAGAAGTGAGACTGGAATATGTAAATACTAAGGAAGAGTTAGTAGACATATTTACAAATGCACTACCCAAGGATGCTCATCAGTATCTATGAGGTAAATTAGGGGTGATTCCCTGAACTGAAGCTAATTAGTTCAGAATGATTATGTTGCATCAAATGTTATATTCAGAATATTTGACACAATGATGCACAGGTAGTCACACTTTAGGATGCTGTCTAAAGATGTGAAAGATAGATAAAGACCAAAAAGAGGATCAGTCACAAGCAAGGTGACAAGAATAACATGATACAAAGTTTAGAATAGAAGAATCTACATGATGAAGATGTCAATGTCTTTGGTATTGGTGTCAAAATGGAGAAATTCTAGAAAAGAAGATGTTTACTAGTAGAGGGAGAGATTACAGAAAAAAGGAATTATTGTCAAAGAAGAGAGAATTTACAGACACAAAAAAATTTCAGTGTGATTATAGACACAGAGGGAGAAAATTGTTTTACCAGATGAGAATCAGAATGAAGCTAAAGAAATTAATAAAGATTTGTTCATATCAAGGAACACAGGAAGATTTTTTTTTGGATTGTATGTTAACTATGGTTATTATTTTATTGTTTAGTGTTTCCATCAATGCCAAAGAGGGAGATTGTTGGAAAGCTACAATGGAAACAATTGTTATTTTTTATTGATGTCAAACCTTAACTAGTGAGACTATTGCTATCTATTTGAGTACCATATCTATTGATTAATGAAGGAGATTTAACAAGAAGACCAAGTGCAATTGTTGAGTTATGAGAAATCACAAGGGTACTAGATTAGTTGGTACATTGGAAAAGTAATGAGTTGTTTATCTTTCAATGACAGTTTACTGAGAAAAGTTTGTGTTGAGCACCAGTGTTTGTAGATTGAAGTCAGTGATGACCGAGCACCAGTAAATTGCTGAGGAACACAGTGTTGGTCGAGCAACAGTATTTTGGTAATTATTGATATTTGAGATCTGTGGCTGACATAATTGATTTTATTGGGATATGTAAGTTAATTTGTGATTGCAATCGAGAAGGAAATTAAATGTAAAGATGGAAAGATCCATTGGATCTGACCTAACCTAAGATCTACGATCTTGTTTAAGTGGAAAAAGATGTATCTGACCTAGATGAAAAGGTATAAGATAACCTCAGGAGGTTATTCATGAATATGTAGAGTATGCAAGAGGATTGCATAGTTAATTGACTGATTGGCATGATCTAGTAGAGAAGGCAGAACAGAGGAGCAAAGAACTGCAAGAGTGATTGCTTGAAGGATTTCCAAGTAGATCTGAAGATTGAAATGAGAATGGAGGCCACTCAGTGAATTAGCATTAGAGTTGTATTGGATCTGTATTTGCAAAGTAAGTTGTATGTATCAGATCACACCTGCTGATTACTTTCTAACCATTGTATCAGTCAAAATCCTTTAACCAGGGTTGAACTAACAGTCATTGTATAAATCCTTTAGCAAGGTGACATTTAGGTGGAATTTTCTAAGTCCTCTAACAAGGCCACTCCTGATAGGGTGATTAAATCCTTTAACCAGGTCACATTTTGCAGTGTGTTTTGTAACCATTAACAAGGTTGGCTCCTAACAGAGCTCACTTCAAAAGAGTGAAAATTTGATAGCATGTTATTGGTGTTTTTTCCCATATTGGGTTTCCACGTTAATTTTTGGTGTCAACTTGTGTGAATGTTTATGTTTTGTTTCATTGTTAGGATTTTACAAGTTGATTACATCTGAACAGTAAACTGCATATGTGTGTTATTATTTTATGTTATTGCTGCCGAGTATATCTGAGTTGTTCAAATTTGTATAAATTTTTCATGGGCACATCTAGACCTAAGGATAACTAATTCACCCCCCTCTCATTTATTCTAAATTTATTTTAATAGTATTACCTTCACCTATTTCTTCTGCATTAGTGGTATCTCGTGGTGCATCACCTTATGTAGTTCCACCACTATGCTTGGTCTATGTACCTTGAGTATCACCCTTGTCTTCATTTGTGTTTGTAGCCTTCTCCAGTGTATTCTACTATGCTTAACTCTCTATTTCAATATATTTTACCAAAATAGGCAATTGGCCTGGTACCATTGCTCAGGCGACCTCTGTAGTGTCTTGCTCATCCATTGTCTCAGTTGATCTAATTGTCTCATATTCTTTTTCCTTATCATCAAGATCACCTTTAGTTATGTATTTAATTGTAATCTTTGGATATCCTATATATGTCAATAGTTTAGGAATACCATTCAGTACATTGTCAACAACTACATCATCAATTGTTATCAGTTCTTTAATTGGTCAATATCCCTCGGTATCAACTATAGATGCAGTGTATGTTGCTTCCTCAGTGTCCTTGATTTCCTCAGGTGGATTTAGTAGTTTGTTCCATATTTGGGTGCTCTCTATATCTACTTCCTTCTAATTTCCTTGTAGGATATTCAATGCTCCTGCCTTCTTAGGAAATTTCTTAGCATACTGTTGCATAATATTATTTATTTGTTCTATGGTAAAATCAACTTTAATTAGACTGAGAGTTTCCTCTCTCATTTGTTTCTTGGTGGTAAGAGCATATGATAAGCGCATTGATATCTTATCATATAATTCACAGGGAATGTAAGTAGAAAATTTGATAGGAACCTATTTGAAATTGATCATCATATCTATGATTGCTTCTTTAAGTTTATCTTTGTGCTTGGTAGTCAAATTAGTATATGCATGTGTCTTAGGATGTCCTAACTGTCTGGTTGTTATCATTACCTCTGCAATTTCATCAATGATCTGAGGTGTTTTGTTTTGTACAAGCTTAAATTGATCTAGATTTTCATCATAATCACCCTTGTCATCTTTTTTCCTCACATATTTCTTACTTTGTCTCGGTGCAAGATTCTTGGTAGTACCCTTTTGTTTCCTTGTGTTGAATGTGAATTTTGGTGAGGGCCTTTTTATTTTTTCAATGCCTTTATTTAAAGGTGGTGAATTTTTTTATCACCGATTGTAATTTTATCTTTGGTGGAGACCCAGTCTTTGTGCATTTTCCCCTTTTGGCCTTAGGTACCTCAACTTCTACTTCATCAGACTCAGTGGAATCAACATATTTTTCAGTTTCTTCTTCTTGACCGAATGAGGTTTGCACCTTGGTATCATCTACTGAATTCTCCAATTCTTCATCAATGATAGAAAAAGTTCTCTTTAAGGTTTTGACTATCTTAGTCTTTTTCCTGCCCATCTTTTCAACTTCTATACCTATAGATATTTGGGTCTGTGCTTCATCATATGTTTCAAATATCATGGAAGATTTGTCAACTAGTTCATTTAACAATTTCTCTATAGCTTCTGAAGCAATGTTAATGTCTAACTCATAATCCATTGGAGGTAGCCATGTTGTCCTTAGTTGATCTACCTTGATGAGAGTAGTACTGGTGTCAACTACAAAACATATTTCATCTTTATATTTTTCTACCAATTGTACTGGAATTTGAGTTCTCTTTTCCATCCTAGCTTTGAACTTAATAAAATAGGCATTCATGACAGGTTCAAAATTTGTGCCTAAGCTAGTAATAAAATCACCAATTTACAATGTAATAGGTTGGTTGGAATTCCATTTCATAATACTAACAAAGGGAAAAAAAATTTGTAGATAAAAAACTATGCATAGTAACTTCTAAGTAAACCAAACTTACAAGTACTCGACCATGCTGGTATGAGGGTTTTCATGTTTTCTTCAAATTGTCTTTGTAATAGCTTGATGAGATCAAGTCATAACCCGTTCTTAAAAATATTGTAAGCAATGTCAATAGCTCCACACACAACGTTATTCATTCTGATAGATTGGAATATCTTATAGCCAATTACATATGCACCGAGCCTAAGTTCAAGGTCACCGATTGAGTCTATCTCCAGACCTCTTCCATCCCACTTGGCTCCTATTAACTTTTCAATCTCATTTCTTGGCGGGTATGTTACAGATTTTTTTTTATTAGATATTGGACACCCTTTCACTATGTGAATAACATCTTTTGTTATCTTCATTAGTTCTTCTAGCCAGAACTTCTGATCATGTAATCTTCTTGAAATAATTCAGATACACTTAGTTCTAAAAACCTTCAAAAAATTTAGGGTATTGGTTAACCCTTTAACCTCCAGATGCTTATGATCATCTTTTAACTTCCCATCTATGCATAGTGATTGATATGTAGAAATAAGCTAAATATCCCCTATTTCACCTATCTTACAATGAATGAATGCATGCACATCTTTAATCAATAGAACCCTAGGAGAAATAGATTAAAATGCACCTTTGTCATCACGTTGGGCTGCAACCTACAAATGTATCTTATACTTTGGCTCTCTGCGAGTGGATTTCTTTACAATAAATACCTTTTTCTCCTTCTCCATCTTTGCCTTCAAGGTTTGAGATTAGAATTCCATGAATTCTTATTTAGGGTTTCCATGAAAGATGTTTGAATGACTTAGTAAGGGCATAATGTGTAATGAGTAACCTCAACGTTTCTTGGAATATCTTTAGGATCTCTGTAGATTGCTTGAAATGCTCTACTTTAGATTTTCTCTCTTTTTGTGTACTCTTCTTTGTGATCAATCAGGGAACAAATAAATTCACATCGATTGATTTTATAGTAAATAGCTTTGGGAAGTGCAATAAATGCTCATCACCAACCACTTGGTGAATGAACATTATGCTCAGTTAACACTGACAATACTTTAGCTTGGTAAGTATACCAAATACTTTGTTGCCATAGCAACTCAGTTGTCTCACACATAATCACCGACTAGCATTACTAACTAGGTACATATTAACTAACACAACTAGATCAAAGTAATAAAAAATATAATACCATAGTGCATCTCAATTCATTCTAACTTGGAATTTGTGCAATTAATATAGGAAATAGTGTAAGGTATAGCTTTGTAAAACATAGTTCCATACCTTCTTGTATTGCTCAAGTGGAGACGGTGGAACCACCCAATCTATCGAATGAGGTGTCACCGACTATTGTGCTTGGTCCTAAATTATCATTTGATTCTTTCCTCCACATTTGATTTCTGATCATCATGATTTCTTCAATTTTATTTCTATTTCCCTAAGTATTTATTCGGTCTGCACAATCTTTGCTTACGTGACCAACTTTGTGACAATGAGAACATGCCATACAAGAGTTTGACAAGTTCCTAGACTTAGTTTTCCATTTTCTCATACAATTTACTGCAATATGTCCACATTTACCACATGTTGTACAACTAATCCAAATTTTATAATCCCAAGCATAAGCATTACCTTTCCTTCTCGGTTGATTTACCTTTTCTTGTCCTTTAGGCTTCCACATTTGCGTTTTGTTCTTCCTGCATGCTTGTGATGTATGAAAATGCATGTTACAATTCTTATAGTATTTATCCATGTATGGTTTCTTTTGTGGTTTGTTCACTTTGGATCTACACTCATGTTCTTGATGTCCATGTTTATGAAGGTTATAGAAATTACCATTAAATTTAGGAGAGTTTACAGGAATACCTTTTGCTTTGCTCTTGCAAAAATTTGATGTGTGGCCTAGTTTTCTAAATTGATGGCAAGAGGGCTTCTTAGGATTTAGAATTGTGTATACATTCCTTTGTTCATCTTGATTTGACGATTCTCCTTGCTCAGTATACCCTAATCTGGTATTGTTATTCAGTATTCTTCAATAGTTTAGAAATTAATCCATTCTCTTAGTACTTTCTTTAGATCTCTTATTCACTTCATTATATTGTTGTAAAATCTTCAACTCATTTCTCAGATTCTTATTTTCTTCCTTGAATACACCAATGTCCTCTATTCTTCTAGGAATTTCATTATTTACTGGGTTTACCTCATGATTCATAGCAACTACTTGATTAGTGATCTCAAAGTAATGTTTTGTAAGTCTCAATATCTCAGATTCTATTTCTTGTAACTTTTTAGTTATCTATCTTCCTTCATCAGCAACCATTTTTCTATCTTGTTCAGCTTTCTTTACATCATTCAAGACTTCAACCATTCTTACCATTTGTGTATCTTGACTGATCTATAGTGCTTTCATTTATTTATCATGTTGTTGATTGCTCTCATACAACTTTGATATGATTTCTTCAGACACTTCAGATATTCTACTAGATTAAAATCCAGATGTGTCAAATGGGTCACGAATCTCTTCTTCCTGAAAATATGTCTCATGATAGAAAAGTGCCATGTCGTTTCTCTTAATCAACATCTCCTTAAGTGTCTCTTTGGATTCCTTTTATTGTTCAACATATATCTGTAGCTGTAACTTCTGATTTTCAATGGTTTTATCAAGTGTATACCTTTCCATTGTAAGATCTTATCTCTTCAACGATTAAACCTACTAAATAAGAGAACTAGCGCTAATATCAATTATTGGGATAATGGAGAGGTATGTACTAAGAGGGGAGGGGTGAATTAGTAACCTTAAAAACTTTCAAAATAATCTTTGTAACCAAATATTCTGTAATAAGCAATTGAGTAGATTGCATACACCAAATATTTAATGTCACCATGGAAATTTAAATGCATGTAAAGTAAA
This sequence comes from Thuja plicata, assembly GCA_018584345.1. Taxonomy (NCBI): domain Eukaryota; kingdom Viridiplantae; phylum Streptophyta; class Pinopsida; order Cupressales; family Cupressaceae; genus Thuja; species Thuja plicata. The sequence goes on from MU223463.1 coordinate 481,083, forward strand.
CAATACATATACATGAAAATTAATTACTCGTGACACTAGTATTTTCATATCGTAGAAAACCCGTGATAGAAGGTAAAAACTATGGTGGGGATGAGACCCACAAAATTTCACTACTATAGTAAATAAAGTAGCATGTTAAAGCTTACAAATACTGATGACTTTTGATGATCTTACCCTGTTAGGATTAACAATGAGATCAATTATATCTACCTCGCTAGAGGATTTTGAAACACAAATTATGTGTGTACTTGGTTAAGAAATTTACAAAAAGATGGTTAAGTCTACTTTGTTAAGAAATTTTTGGGGTCTATTAAAATTATGAAAGAGTAACAGAATTGTGATATGAAAAAATACAATCTTACTATTGTTGATACAGATCCATTAAGTACATATAAAATATATCACCTCAATGTGAATGATAATACCTTCGTCTCTGTTCTTCTTGGTAGCCTTGCCTCTATTCTAAAAAAATAATTACAACAATGTAGTCTCTGTCTTAAAACCCTTGTCTGATCTTTGATGTCCTTAGTATGATGGCTACTTGTTCATTGCTTGATCAAAATACATTACAAAATGACATCTTTACATTATATATCAAATTCTATGACCCAATTAGGGTTTTATAATAACATCCCTAACCTAAGATAAATAGTGTACATAATTTACCTTGATCATCTAAATATAGGAGATATAAACAATTAATTCTATAAATTTGTAATTAATGTTCTCCTCAATCATTGTAAACCATTATCCAGGTCAGAAAAAAGTTTTTTCTTATACTATTGTGCCATAACAAACTTTTATGTCACCTCTGGTCCACTTGGTTAATGTTGTCTCTCAGCTCTCGGTGTTGTTTGTGTATCTTGGTTATACTAGTGTTTGGTTATATTGTATATCTCAGTTTAGTCTACTGCTAGAAAAATATTATTTGCTCGGTAATCACTGCACTCGGTTAACTTTGTGTGTGATTGGTGCTCTTGGTTAACTCTGTACTTTAATGATTGAACTAAATCATTTGTTTGTGACTATGTTACCGACTGTCGATTTGTGTACTTGATTACTAATTATAACCTTTAATGCTCATTTGGAGTAACAAGATTTATTATGGGTTCATCTAAAGAAAGAAAAACTTCCAAAGGGTAGGTACACAAAGCTTATGCAACACAAGATTGACACATTTTAGATTCTCATATTGACTTGTAATTTTTTTGCACATCCATACCTTTCATTTAAAGCTATTTTGGTGAGTTTAAGTTGTTGATAAGAGAAGTTGTGTGTTTTTCTTATTCACTAGTCTTAGAAATCAACTAATCTAGGGTTGTTTGATTCAAATGGCCATAACTTGTATGTTTGCCACTAGAATTTGATGATTCTATGTGGAATATATTGGTGCTATTTCATGTTTGAACTTTCCCTTGTAAATTTCTTGAGGTCCCTTGTCATCTATGGTGTCCAAGGATTCAAATTCATGGTTAAAATTATTCTCATGCCTCTGCAAAATCTGTTCTTACCTTTGACATAATTGAAAATGCTAAAAAATGCCTGAACCCTCAAGTATATGTTATAACCCTTTTTGAGTTTGAGTCTAAATGCCCTAAGTGTCTTGGTGGGTTCTATTTCACATTGCTTTTTCAGTCACTTAAGTTGTCATAAGTCATGTATTCATGTTAAAAGGGTTGGGTTATAAAGTTGTGTTATTCTAACCACTTTAATATTTCCTAAGTCATGCTGCTGAGAAAAGCCTTTTACTTCATTGTCTTATGTGGTGAGAAAATGTTTTTTGATTGGATGGGCCGCTTAATAGGTTAATCCAGAACCAATCGACATCTAAATAGTAAGCCATTAAGTGGTGGTGCCGCTTGTCCTTGGTGGGGCCGAAAGTCATAAAGCTTCTCAGTTAAATAGTGGACAAGTTAAGAAAGAATTGGCAGTCAAGGAAAAATGCTTGACATCTATCAGACAAGACATTAAGTGGTGTTGACATCTAGCAGCTGGTGGACCCAAATACTGAGAGCTAGCAATAATTAAAGATCAGTTAACTTGTTTCCCATCCGACAGTCAGCTTAATGGCTTAACTTTAAAGTGCTCAAAATCTAAAGAGTAAGCCATTAAGTGGTAGTGACATGTATCCTAGTGGGGCCAGCTGAGGTCGTAAAGGTGGAGTTAAAGGAGTGGCATCTATGGGAAAGATAAATGGTCAGCTTAATCACTTAGGGTAAAAGTGAATGAAATATAATGGATAAGCAATTAAGTCTGTGTGACGTGTGGCAAAAAAGGTGGGTCCTATATGGTGCTTAACTTGTGTTAATAAGGTTGCAGGTATAAAATAATCTGACGGTCCGCTTAAATGCTTAAAGGTAAAATGAACAAAATCTAATGGGTAAGCGATTAAGCGGACCTGTCACGTGTCCAAGGTGAACAGTTGTTTTCATGAAAATAAGATAGTTGTCAGATGAAGAAAATGATGTTCAATATGTTAGAATAGTCCCAAAGGATAACCGAGAGGCGGTGGGGGTGAATCAGTTATCAGCTACTTTAGTTCCTTTTACTTCTTTAACTTTAGTGTACAACAAAGTAAATGCATAATTAGATAATACAGTACTCAACACACAATTTGATTACGGGGAAACCAAATTGTAAAACCCCCGGTGGGAATTAGCACACACAATAAACTATACTTGTTTGTAGTAATCCCTGTTAGAAGATATTTAAACCCTGTTAGGAGTTTTACAATACAATGCAATAAGTATAGTGACCTAGTTAAGGGTTGGACCCTGTTAGGAGTCTTTTACAAATAACCCTATTAGGGGTGGTGGACTCACTATCCAAAAGCTCACTACTTGATGGTGAAGGCTACAACCTTCTGAATAATAGATATGCATTATATCTGATGATGAACTATAGAGTATGCCTACTGTCTTGATCAATTCTAGTGTATTACAATCTTTCACTTCTTCTTCACATAGACCCTTGATGAATGAACCAACTCTGATAATCTACTCTGTACATCTTTCTTCACATTTCATATCATTCACACTTGGCGTATCACAATTGAACTACTAAAAGTATTTTCTCCAAAATAGAAGGCCATGTTATCTCTTAGAAGCACTTCATCAATATCTTAGTCAGCTTAACTAAGCACGCAAACAATATTAAGTCTGCGCAAGTCAATGCTGAACAAACACGACACTTCACTGAGTTGGCCTCACCAAATTAACCATAACTTTGCAATCATATTGAAACACATTTGGTGCCTTTGGATTTATATCAAAAACTCATAACTAAACATGAATATACACATGCATATCTTGAAGATAGGCACAACTCATGAAACATGTTATATACATCAGCCCTAAACCATTATACTCGCAGAACTGTAACTACCAATAACAAAATTACATAACTTTACTGAAACATCATATCTAGGTCTGCATGTATGAACATAACATAATAAACATGTCAAAAAAATGTATCTATCCATGGAAGTCTTCATTTCATCATTCAGATAAGTTCATACAGAATAACTACTGTGTATTATATGTTGTCATCAATGACAAACATACAATCAATCAACTGCTCTGAATCAAATCTCCAACAATCTCCCCCTTTGAAATTGATGGAAAAATATGATATTAAAAACATCCTCTATTCATGGTTTCCTCTTTCTTTTACAATCTTCTCAATATCCTCATCAAAGATTTCTCTAAACTACTGCAGTTCCTCTGTCTGTATTTTTGTTCTAAGTATATACTCCCCCAGAGTATATCCTCCCCCTTAGTACATAGTCCTCCTTACTATATACTCCCCCTTTGACATCAATGGAAAATGGCACCATATTCTTTTTTAGGCACAGGTACTACTCTAGAAGTAGAGTAGTCAACCATTCATAAGTCACTTAATGACTGATGTCTTTGCTACTTTTTCTAAACAGATTTAGGAGAGGGAATTACTCCCAACTTCTCCCTGAGATACTCAAAAGTATCCTTTCATAAGGGATTTGTGAAAATATCTGCCAACTATTCTTTGGTGCTCACATAGTCTAGTTTCACTTCTTTCTCTGCAACCTTCTCTCTTAAGAAATGGTACTTGATCTCTATGTGTTTTTTCTTTTCGTGCATGACAGGGTTCTTAGACATGTTGATAGTGCTAGTATTGTCACAATGAATAACAATAGGATAATCAACCTAAATTCCAAAGTCTTTAACCATCTGCTTGATCCAAATCATAGTTGAACAATTCAGTGCTACTGCAACATATTCAGCTTCTACTGTTGACTGAGAAATATAGTTTTATTTCTTGCTTATCCAAGAAACCAACCTATCTCCAAGGAATACTGCTCCTCCTAAAGTGTTTTTTCTATCATCAATACAACCTTCCCAGTTTGCATCTGTATAAACTTGAAGCTTTACATTCTCTGATTTAGGATACCATAAACCATAGTCTATAGTTCCCTTTAGATATCTAAATATCTTTTTTATTGCCATTAAGTGATTTTTCTTGGGTTCAGCTGCAAATCTTCCAACAATGCCAACTGCATTAGATATGTTAGGTCTAGATTGAGTTAGATAAATGAGCTTACCAATCATATATTTGTACAATGTCTTATCAACTGCTATGGAGTCATCATCTTTTGAAAGCTTGCTTCCTATTATCATGGGAGTGCATACTGGTTTACAATCATCCATCTGAAAGGTCTTTAGTATTTATTTCACATATTTAGACTGATTAATGAATATGCGTTTATCTTTTTTCTTTACATTTAATCCCAAAAAGGATTTTATTGGACCAATTATACTCATTTCAAATTCATTTTGCATTTGTTTTGCAAATTATTTACTGAGCTTATCATTACCCCCAAACATAATGTCATCAACGAATATAGAAACTAACAATAATCCACCAGGTGTTTCTCTTGTGAATAGGTTATAATCTGCTGCTTCTTTCTTGAATCCAATCTTGGTAAGATAACCATCAAGTCTCTCATACCAAGCTCTTGGGGCCTGTTTAAGACCATAGAGTGGTTTCTTCAATTTGCATACCATGTCTGGTTCATCTAAAAGAATAAATCCTTTAGGTTGTTCAATGTAAACTTCTTCATTCAAATCACCATTTAGAAAAGCTAATTTTACATCCATTTGATATACTTTAAAGTCTTTGACTGTTGCATATGCCAAGAACAAATTTATGGCTTCTAGTCTACTCATAGGGGCAAATGTATCTGTGTAGTCTATTCCTTCTCTTTGCGCATATCCCTTGCATACCAATATTGCTTTTTTTCTAACTACTGTACCATCTTCATTCATCTTGTTTCTGAATACCCACTTTGTTCCAATCATATTTTTTTCACTAGGTCTGGGGACCAATTCCCATGTGTCATTTCTAATTATCTAATCTAATTCTTCTTTCATTGCATTCTTCCAATCAGAATCATTACAAGCATCTTCAACACTTAAGGGTTCAATCTATGAAAGTAAACATGCCTCTTTATCCACTGCTAGACCTTTTTCTTTTGATCTGGTGAAAACACTGCTGCTCTGATCTCCAATGATATCATTTTTAGAGTGGTATCTAGATGTGAATTTTGGAACCTTAGGTGTGTCTTCTTCTTCTATAATTTGTGATTCTTCTCTGCTTGATTTAGGGTCATTTCATGAGACATCAATGCAATCAAACATTTATTCAATAAGAGTATCTTTGTTTCTAGGTCTGGATTCATCCTCAATCATAGGTGCATATTCATTGTATCTTTCTTGAACCATAAACTTTTCATCAATCTTAACATGCGCGCTTTCAATTATCTTCTTTAATCTCAAATTGAAAGATCTATATGCTTTTCTTTTAGTATAATAACCAAGGAAAATACCTTCATCACTTCTAGCATAAAACTTACCAACTCCATCATCTATCTTGATGTAGCACTTGCTTCCAAAGATTCTAAAGTACTTTACTGTAGGTACATTTCCAAACCAAAGTTCATAGAATGTCTTATACATGCCTGGCCTCAATTGGGTTCTGTTGATGGTATATACTACTATGTTCACTGCATCTCTCCAATAGGTGTACGCAACTTTTCCTTCAATCATCATAGTGCGCACTGTATCAAGTATGATCTTGTTCCTCCTTTTTGCAATTCCATTCTACTAAGGGGTTCTAGGTGCACTCAACTATATTTTAATACCATGCTCTTAACAATAGTCATAAAATTGATCAGAGGTGAACTCTCCTCCTCTATCTGATCTCAGACATTTTAGTTTCAATCCGGATTCATTCTCAACTTCAGCTTTGAATATTTTGAACTTCTCAAAAGCTTCAGACTTCTCCTTTAAGAACGCAACCCACATCATCTTAGAAAAATCATCAACAAACAAAATGAAATACCTTTCTCTGTAGTATGATCTTGTTTGAGTAGGACCACACAAATCTGTATGTACTAGGTCCAATTTGTTCTCAACTAACTTCTGATTGCTTCTGAAATAAATCCTCACATGCTTTCCCATAACACATTCCTTGCATATTTTTTCAACTGGTCTTGCAATACTTGGTAGGTCTCTAACTGCCTTAACAATGCTGATCTTTACTATATTGTCAAAGTTGATATGACAAAGTCTCTTGTGCCATAACCAACTATCATCCACCTTTGCAACAAAACAACTTACATCAGAATTAAGCTGAAAAACATTACCTTTTGTTTTGGAGCCTGATGCAATCATGTCTCCATCCTTGTTGTTAATAATGCACTTGTTTTCTTTGAACTCTAGATGATAACCTTTGTCAAGTAGCTAACCAACACTTAGCAAGTTATCATGAAGTCCATCAACATATAGAACATCATCTATCTTGTTCTTTCCATCCAAGGTGATAGAACCTCTACCTATGATGGGTTTTGGAGTGTTATCTCCAAATCTGACCATACCACCTTTGTACTTGTCTAACTAAACAAATCTATCTTTATCACTTGTCATGTGATGAGAGCATCCACTATCAATGATCCTATCAGTTCTAATGTCTTCTTTGGAAATTAGGGCTAGTTCTTGTTCTTACTTTTCATCTGCAATGTCCATTTCCTCAAGCAACCTTTCCATATCTCTAAGGGCAACAAATCCAATTTCATCTTCTCCTGAATCTTCATCGGTTACACCTTCTTCAACATGATAACATTCCTTTTTATATTTGGGTTTGTAATCAGATCTGAACTTCTTGACTCTTGTGGGACATTTAGATGCAA
>MU223463.1:513263-529956 GCA_018584345.1 Thuja plicata
AAAACGGAAATAATAAGAGAGAATGTTTTCCTTTTTTTTTTGTCTTTCTCTTATTTTGTCTCTGGTGAATTTTTTTTTCATCAGTCTGTATTTTTTATAGAGAGTACACATTTTTGAAATGATTTAATTTTTACAATGGAAAATACTTAAAAACCAAATATTTATTTCTTTCCCTATAGTTAGGACTATAGGCAGTTTAATTTTTTCAATTTCTACGAGATTTACAGGAGATCTATTCATAAAATTTTGACAGCATAAGGGTGCTATGCTAAGAAATATATCAACATGAAAATGATAGATCTAAGTTTCTCATAAACACCTGAAAACATCAAAACAATAACAAACCATAAAATTAATTTTCCTCTATAGTTCAAACTATAAGCAGGATTAAGTTTTTCATTTTCTAAGAGATCTAGAAGGAATTTCTTCCCAAAATTTTGACAGCATAAAACTACAATGCTAAGATTATACAAATAAAAGAAATTCAGATCTAGGGTTTTAATAAACACCCGAAAATGTATAACCCACAATAAGCCATTTAAAAGCCAAAATAACAAACATACACTAAATCAACATAGAAAACCTTAGATCTACAAAATTGAAACCACACATGGCAAATGAAACCTACCTAGATTCTAATGCTAGAAATGGAGGAATGTGACTTTGAAGATGGAAGCAAATTTGAAACCCTTCAAGCATAATTCAGCCATAGATATGGAAAATATGAAGATCCGAGGACACACACAAGCAAGAAAAATCCTGAAAACTTCAAAGCAACAAGCATCCACAACAATCCATAATCCTTCAAAAATCCCCAAATTGCCAAGAGCTCTCCGAATTGCCAAAAACCTGTTATGAGGGAAATGAGAGCAGAATTCTCCTAAAGAGAATCAACTTCCCCTAATTGTACAAACCCTCATGACAACTCTCCATTCAATCCCTAAAATAACTCAACTTAAAATTGAAAGTAAATCCAAATTAAATAATTAAAATATTCTTTATTGCCACAACTCAACTTTGACTCCTAATTTCATGTTGAGATATTTAAATTTGAAAATACTTTTTCAACCCATTCATGCACATGTAATTAATAAAATATTAAATTAAATAGATTAAATATTTATGTGACAATATTACATGCAACCAAATATTTAATTATTTAATTAATCATATAAGCACATATACTATAGTTTTTAATTAAATACTTAGTTAAATCAAAATATTCAACTATTCCAATTTAATTAATTATTTCAAATAAACTTAGGATATAATTCAATAATTAATTCAACTATAATCCATTAAATTATTAAACATAGAAAATCACTAAAAACCCACTAAATCACCTAAAAGCATACTCAAGCAAAACACACATACTCAGGGAACAGGGTATTCAAATTTTGTCAACCTAGACCAATCTGAATAGGGTAGTCATACTGAAACTCATCCAACATTAGGATGATTAGGCTTAGGTTAGGGTTTTGGATCTGTATATTACCTCCCCTCTTTACCATTGAGATGAATATTTATGGGCACGCTCACTCCTACCAATTCAAGGAAGATGATGCCTTGTACCTACAATCCTATCACCAAAAGAACACACATGTACATACATAATATAATATCACAAACAATGATAGGGATCAGTCTAACATGTGGATCTCACTGAAGAAAGTAACTACGTCTTCGTCCTCTACCACAACAACATGCAAACAAATACAATAAACATGATAACCATACACATGCAAGTATGCGGTAAGTAAAACATCATCAAAACATAAATCATCACATCATGATAATATCCATAACATCATAATCAATAAACACGATCCACTGAAAGAATAATAGCTCTCATGAAAAGTAGCCTAAGATAATTCGGCCAAACAACTAAAACTAGTGCTTGAAAGAGTACGACATCACAAACTAAAAAGAAAAATATGAGTGGGTATTACAAGGCATATGATAGCCTGAACATGAAATATGAATTTGTACTCAAAGTCTACAATGATGAAAGGGTCAAGTCCCTATTAAAAGATAACAAAATAGTAGCTTTGGAAGGAAATAAAAAGGTACAATTAATGCCCCAAGGGGTAATTGCTCAGGAGCCTCACCAACCCTCCTCATCTAGTCCATTTGTGACTTATCCCATCCCCTGCACCTTTGAGTCCAACTACCCAGGAGGCCATTGATGCTAAAAGAGCAGAGTTGGAAGCTGAAAGAACAAGCTTATCAATGAAAGATCAAGGTTAGAAGGAGAGGGAAAGAAGGACCTTGAAGAATCCCCTACATATAAAGAGGCTAAGGAATTGGTGAAGCAAAGGTGTTCAGACCAAATATATTCCAGCGTCAGGAGATGTGCTAGTGAGGTTAACCTTGCCAACCTCTATTTATTAGAAAAGAAGATTGCTAGCATATTGAATAGTCATGATGAGGGAAAAGAGTAGTGGGATATAATAGTTGATAATTGGAAGGGGAAGGCAGCCCATGTCAAATCCTTTCACTCTCTCTCAAAGGAACAAAACAATATTGACATTATTCTGACAAGAACCCATAAATGTCTCAAATGAATGGTCAACTTGGACACCAAGAAGAGCATGGTCATCAGAATAGTAGAAACTTTGAGAGGAGCATTCTCTAGGGATAGATATGATATGTTTCCCAATATGTTCAAAATCGATGGGAACATAAAGAATGAGGACCTATGGCTAAGGAAACTGAATGAAGCACTAACCAACAGAACAAAAAGTATTATTACATTGGGAAATACTGGCTGGTTTGTGCTAACTATTGATATTCTAAATAAAGCCAAGGAATTTTTTGAATCTTAGGAAGTAGAAATTGAGAAAGCCAATGTTTATTGGGAGGAGTTCAACAGCCAGAAGGATTAGGTGCTCAATTTCAGTTGGCCAGATGATGAGGTGTTTACCACTTGGGTGAGAAAATATGGTGTGGTCACTCAGGTAGCATAAGGCAGTAAATATAAGAGTGACAGTGAGCACCGAAGATGATAATCTATTTAAACAAATCAAGATCAAGGATTCTACATCACTAAGAGGACATATTCAAGATGATAAAGACCCAACAACTTTGGAGTAGCTTCAAGCATCCAGGCGGTCATAGGACAAAAGATTACATGGCTTGTAACAAAGATTTTTTATTCCCTCCACCTAATTTTTGTCTCATCTGTAAAATGTATTTTGTCTTCTAGCCTATTCATCTGAAGCTTGTTGCATCCTTATTTTCCAAAAGGATTCCAAGATGACTAGGGCTATCTATAAATACCAAGTTGTAATATTCTAAAAGGGATGGTAAAATAAAAATTGCAAGGCAGACTTCTGAATTGTGTCTGAGCTTTGGTTTTGAGTCTTTGAATGTACTGATGTCAAGTTTATATTAATGAAATACAATGGAATCTCCATTTTTACACCAATGATGTCTTTTTATATTTTCTCTTAGTTCTTGTATGTTCAATTTGTAAGGTAATTTAAGTATATTGGTTATAAGGTAGCTATGTCATTGTTTGTGAGTTACTTTCAAGGAGAGCTTAAACCTTGTAGATAATTGCAAATGGTTGGGGTTTATGCAAGAATTTGATACAGGGGTGTGAGGATGAGAGGATAGTATGTAAGCCATTCCATCTAAGGTTTTTTTAATATTTTAATTAATTATCCCTGATATGTGTGTTTATTTTGACTCTATGACCCATGATTAGGCACTGGACAAAATGCTGACAAGTGGTTGTTATCATCAATCCAATATTAATCAATCTTTATGTTTCTATTATCTCAAATACATGTCTAGTTAATTGTATTGAATAAAATTTACTTTAGTGATTCCTTAAAGAGAGAATCAATAGGTTATCCTTCCTAGTTCTGAGAAATTAAAAAAGAAGAAGGATTATAAATCCTTGATCCACTGTAAGATTCTCTGTGAATCAGTGAATCTAAAGAGAGGTGCACCTACTTGAGTTTGTGGATCTCAAAGTGAAGAAGGATAGTATCCTTGTTAATTAGACTTGTTCATGTATGAATCTGAGTTGGGAATAGAGGGTCAGGCATTTATTGTTGTTTGAGTTAATTCCTACAAGAAAAAGAGCTAACATAATACAAGTTAGGATCATGTACTTTATGTAGAACTTATGGAAAGATATGTCAATTAGTGGAAACACACTTAGTCATTATAGTGTTGACCAAGCCAACAACTTGAAGTGTAACCCAAGCAATTGTAGTGTCGCCCGAGAAATTACTATGTCAACTAAGAAAATAGTGGCAAACATTATCACCTGAGTCACCAGTGTTACCCGAGTTACATACTAGCTCCTAGTGATCAATGTGATCCAAGCACCCAGTGTCTCCCAGGTGTTAGAGTTTCCAATTCACTATGTCACTTGAGTGTCAACATATTGCCCGAGTGTCATTATATCACCCGAGTGGATTACTGGACCCAAGTATCAGTATTGGGCTGACTTAGTTCTTATTGTTGGATATTAATTTATATCATGGTAGCTGGCTTATGAAGGTAATTGATTTGGATAAGAAATATATGCAAGATACTTTATTTATCCAAATGTAGTAGTAGTAGAGAAGAAGTGAGTATATGTGTGAATATGAAATAAAAGATTGATTAGAAGGCTATAGGAGTAAAAGGAACAGTAGAGACTCATATATCACATTTAGGTGATCAGTATTATCTCAAAGGATCTCATTTAACAAATCAGTTTTTCATAGTAGTTTATCCACTAGCTCATCCTAAAAGGTGTATCAGAAAAATATTTTAACCATGTGGACTTAATAGTCCTTTTCAAATCTCCTAAGAGAGATTCATACTTGATTGTGCTATTCATAAGGTGGACCTAACATTCCTTCTTTCTCCTAATAGGGAAGGCCATTATAAATTATCAATTGTAAGCTTTAACATGATAAATTTATACTACAATACTAAATCTTGTGTGTACCATCCCTGCCCCAATTTTACTATCTATTTGGAAGGTTTCTGGGTAACCAAATATTGTGTCAAGTGTTGTGGATGTTTAATATTTTTTTGTTCTATGCATGAAATAAGATTAGTCAATCTAATAAAGGATAAATGAGAATAGTTTTTTATTGGTTCCTGAATCAGCCCCCCACCCCCCCCCCAACCCCCTCTCAGTCACCTAGCCTCAATATATTTCCAACCATTGGTATTAAAGAAAAGGTTCTCTTATCAGAAGTTTAACATCTTAAGCAAAGATGAGAGGCAATGGAAATATATAGACTAGAGAAAGCCATTGAAAATGAAAATATAGATCTACAAGTGGCCATGGATCAAATCAGAAAACTCAAGGAGAAGCTCTCTCATTCCCTGAAAAAGAAGAAAATATTTAGTAGTGCAAATAATCTCAATTTACTTGCAAAGAATCTCAATTTACATGAAGAAGTCAGAAAGTGGAAAAGAGAACAAGAAATTCATTCAGTAAGAATATGTGAAGTCATGGAACAAAATAACCAAGTAGAAAATGACAAAGAAATGGAACAAGAAGATAAAATATTTCTAAGTACAAGATTAGAGGAAAAACAAAATGAAATCCATCATTTGTCACTTCAGTAAGAAGATATGATAAATCAACTCAATAGTTCAAATCAAGAAGTTGTCAATCTAAGGACTGCAAATGAAAGACTGCATAATGATCTCAATGCTAAAGAAAAAAACCAATGAGAGTATGATGAATTCACAGGTAGGCATGGATCAGTTGACAGAGAAAACTCAATTCAGACATCATGGACAGACTGGATCAGGTTATATTGAACAAGGTGAATTCTCATAGCAAGGGGCTCAAAAGAATAAGAAACCTACATGTAATCATTGTGGTAGGTTAGGGCATACATCAAATAAGTGTTGGAGAAATGGAAAGTCAAATTTTAATGGTAAATGCTACAGGTGGAAAAAAAATGGACATAGGGAAAGTGAATGCACTAAGAAACCTAATTTTGAAGGAAAATGTTTCAATTATAATAAACAAGGTCACAAGTCTTCTGAGTGCAGAACTAAGAAATGGAACCCTACTGAAAAACTAGCTAAAGAAATTTTTGGTTGGGATTACAACACATGGAGAAGATGTTGTCATTGTGGTGAATATGTGCATATTGGTGCAAATTGTGCAAAGAATCATCTCAGAAAAAGGAATCCTACTAAGAGATGTTATGGGTGTAAACAACTTGGTCATCTAAGAAAGAATTGCATGAAAAGAGAAAAAGTCGATACTGGTTTTGAGAAAGGAAAAGAAAATATTTCTAAAAATAGAACTCAGATGGTTCAGAAATGGGTAAGGAAGTCTTCTGAGAATCTAGACCAAAACAATGAAGGATCGAATGGCACCTAAAATAGTGAACTGGGTGGATCCACAATATTTGAATAAAGATACATGGAGACAACTGGAACTATGCATACAAGCTATCATACATAAATTCCAGATATGCTAGCAAGTCCAAACCTGAATATTGATGCACTAGGACACATTATGATTCTAACTAAGTCACAATCTTAGTTACATCTAAGTTACTTAGGCTTAACCAAATTAAGTCAGATTATATGGTTTCAAAGATACAAGGTTTGCTTTTGTCGAGCTTCCGAGAAAGTCTGCGAGAACTCCCTGAGTAGTCACAACTACCATGTGCGAAGCATTTAATGAAAAGCTATGATGAAATTTATCATGAATGGTGGATTTTAAGGGTTATTGTTTATAGTTTACAGAGTGACTAAGAGCTTTTAGTGATTACAGAGAGAATTTGTGTATGAAAGCTTTAGTTGTAGCAAAGTTTTATCAATCCTCTGAGCAATTATAGCATCTTAATTGAGTAGTAAGGTCAAGAAGGGATCCGATATGTTGGTGAGGAATGTTTTTTGTGAACCACCAAAGTTTAAACTTCATCTGTGAACATCTAGGAACACTGGAGATGAATCAAGCATATGAGAAATTTTGTGTGGACATGAATTTGAAGCCAAAACACAAACACCTTTAAGTCAAGGGTTTAACCCACATTTTTCATATGCCGCAAAACTTTCAGATAAAGTGGATTAGGTTTGTTCTAATCCATGTTCATGACATACATCTTTGGTTGGAGAAACCAGTGAAGATCACTAAGGCAATCATACATTGTGTGGTAGGGTACCCAATGCTTGACAAGCCAAAAGCTACCAAAACCCTACCCTGGGATGACCTAGCCAAGAAGACTCTTGCTGAGTGGGATGGACAAGGCATGAAATTTAATGGAGTCATAGACATGGAATTAAATTTTCGTATCCATGTGATTTCACACAAGATATATAGTTCTATACAACCAAACAGTGTATCATGTGAGGCTATGGACTTGGCATATAAAGTGGTCAAGAACAATCTTTCATTCGACCTTGCCGAGTTGCAACTCATCCAATTGAGCAGAAACATGGAGTGCATCTGGGCATCGAAGACCAATCCATGTATGTTTGGTTCACTCTTGGTATGCATATTATTTTATGTTTAGAAGTTTTTCCCTTCCAAAGGAACAATTGTATGGAAAAAGGACACTCCCATAGTTTATTAGATAAATCAATTCATAGCAGAATTAGGAGATAATTGTGAGACCATCACAGATGCATAATTTGATAATTTCATATAGAAGATGCAAAATACATAAAAAATTCAAAAACAATTGGTAGAAGACTATAAATATGATATTTTCTTCCTAGTTGACTATGACAAAGTATACATTCAAAAAGTCAAGCCTAGGGTTGTATGGGTGAAACCTCTGGCATATAAGGTTAACATAGATGAAACCAAAGACATCATTGAAGCTCTTGTGAATGAGCCTGTTGATCTCCCAAAGAACCATATTTTGGTACTTATGAAGAAGCAAAGGGAAGAATATCTTTGGAAATTGAGATTCCTAAAATCTTGACGAGAGGAAGGAAGAGAATTGAGAAGATTGGAAAGAAATATGGAAAGTCTTCTAACTTTCCTCCTTCAATCACTAAAAGTAAAGGGAATGACAAAAATATAGAAGATGATGAGTGCACAGCCTCCTAAGAAGAAGAGGTTAGCCCCCAAGAAAAAACCTAAGGCTTCTACCCCTACTTTCAATAGATCCAGAAGAATATTGAGATTGCATAAGGAAGATAAAGAAGAAGGTACAATCATATTCAAGAAGCCACCACCTACATTTGAGTAGAATATTGAAGAATTGAAAGGAGGTAGTGGTACGGGGTCTCTAAATCATTGAAGTATGCATATAGAACCAAGGATGAGTAGAAGATAATTGAGGATGCATTAGTAGATAAAATGGCAAGATGGAAGTATGATCCATCTGAATTGAAAAGCCATATGACTGAAGACCTTCTCAAGGCAATCACAATTCACTAGCACAATGTAGTTTAGATTGAAAAGAACATCATAATGCAAACCTTGAAGCAATTCATGCCTACTATGACTAGTAAAGAGGCAAAAGATGTTATGACTCAGTATGCAAGTAATCACACTCCAATGTTTTGGACTTTTCAAATCTTGACTAAGAAAATAAAGGATGTTGTGCAGGCTACAACAAAGATATGGAAGATAATTTTTGAAATCAAGGAAGAAGATAAGGAATAGAAATAGAGTACACACCCTTCTGTATAGGATAAACATGAAGAGTTACCTAAGGTCTAGACCATTGAAGAATCTAATATTGATTATATAGCAGTAGAAGTGATGGCATCCCTGCCCCATTCACCTATTTAGAGTGTGTTATCTATGAGCAAGGAAAAGACTATATAATCTACATCAAGTCAAGTAGGAATTGAGCATCAGACTCTACCTACTACTATGCCAAGCTAAACCAAGTCACAGAAGGTCACTATGAATGTCTCTATAGTTGATACATATTCTAAAGTTGGTGCAAATAATGTCAATGACCTACGCCAACTGAATACTGAGTAGAACAGTGAGGATGGAAAGGAAAAGGATGATGATGGGAAAGGAAAAGAAATTAATCCTTCACCTCATTCCAAGGTCAAGGGTAAAGAAACAATCACTGATGAAATTGATCATGAGGAAGCCATTTTGATTCCTAATTGGGATCTTTCTAACCTGACAACCGAGAAAATAAATATACTTGGTAAGTTGTTGAAGAAAAGAGAAAGACAATAGAAGCTCTGAGATGAGAAGAAAAGGAATAAAGTACTGGAAGATATCAAAGGTATATTCCTTGATTCTCTATAAATTGAATTCAATGAGAATAACTCTATTACAGACCAACTAGTTGACATAGTTCACAAGTTCAACATAGATCTTAATGGTCAGTAAACTTTACTACAGAAGGTAGAAAGGAAATTTGAGAATAAGGTTCTAGAGAATGTTGCAGTTAAATTGCAATAGATCAAGTGAACCTAACCACTCTCATTAGCTCTCTAGAAACTACTGTGAACAATGTTGTATCATTATTTTTTAAGTTGAGTGACACATCCAACTTTACCTTGCAAATAAAGAACAAGCTGGAAAAGATAGACAATGATTTAAAGGAAAGTACAAACCAGTTGGCACTTGATCCAAGTTCAAGCTAAACACATTTTGTCAAGATAAAGTATTGGATTGATTTACAGGTAGAGTTACTAAGGGAAGAAGGTAGAACAAGGGAATACCTTACAGCTATACAGAGCCAACTCCTTCCACACATGGATGTCATGCAAAGACACTCATACATGATAACAAATTTTCAATTGTAGAGCTTATGATGGAGTTGTCAACATAGATTCAGATTGAGTTGCACATCCTAAAGGTGTTGTAAGATTTTATATATATATATACATATATATATATATATGTATATATATATATATATATATGAGGAAATACATGTATAGAGTAGAGGAATATATACATAGCACAGAATCAAAAGTAATTTTTGAAAATTAAAAATAGAGTCAGTTGCAACTGAGTTGCAGAGCAGTTGTCAAAACTCGAGCAAGTACCTAAGCACATGGTAAGGGGGAGCTTTGACTTATCAATAGTTTGATTAATTTTTTGTATGATAAGTGTTTTTGTCACTAATACTAAATGGGGAGATTGTAGACCTTATGGTGAGACATTTTTTTAATTAGTGCCAAAACACTTAGTCATTATAGTGTTGACCGAGCCAGCAGCTTGAATGTAATATGACCAGTTGCAGTGTCGCCTGAGCAGTTGCAGTGTTGATCGAGTAGATAGTGGAAAATAGTATCACCAATGTTACCCAAGTTACATACCAGCTCTGAGTGATTAAGATTACCTGAGCACCTAGTGTCACCCGAGTGTTAGAATTGCCGATTCACTATGTCGCCCGAGTGTGAGCGTATTGCCCAAGTGTTAGTATATCACCCGAGTGGATTACTGGACCTGAGTATCAATATTGGGCCAACTTAGTTCCTATTGTTGGAAATCAATTTATATCTATTGGGTTTAATGGTAATTAGTACTGAGAGGGGAGGGGTGAATCAGTACCTCTAAAACTTATTTTTGTTCTTTAACCAATTAACGTTTGTAATCAATTACATATCAATTCAGACTGATCTACACTATCTTTGTGAGAGTTATATCATTTCATAACATTAATAAACATGTGAATCATTCATAGAAGCATTAATGAACATAATTGACACATAACACAAGATATGATATCGCAAAAAACTCATATTAGGAAGTAAAAACTGCGGTGGGGATGGCACCCACAAAACTTCACTATCTGCAAAATGGAAGGGGTCGGTTAAGGCTTACAATTTTGATCACTTCTAATGATCTAACCTATTAGGAGTATCGAAGGAGAACTATTAAATTCTACTATGTTAAGAGATTTCAGCACCACTGTTAAGTGTGCACTTGGTTAAGAGATTTGATACAGGACTGTTAAATCCACCTTACAAGAAATGGATTTTTACACTTTGCTTCACTTGTTAGAATGACAAAAAATTTCAAATTGAACTAATAAGTGAAATATCCTATTTCTGATATAGATCCCATGTAGTGCACATACAAAATATTATCACCTTAAGTGTGATTGAATATTACCTCTGATTATCGGTTTCCTTTGTTCTTGATTCTGCTAATCAAATTCATTTTTCTCTTCTCTCATTCTTGAAACTCTCAATTCAATCCATAGATGTGCTCATTCTATTATCCTCTCTCTCTGTCTCTCTCTTCTACACACATTCTAATGACTAATTACATCATCTATTTATAGATGGATTGATTTCATTGAGTTGATGATCAAAACAATGTTAACTCTAAGATCGGGTTTACAACTTGCACCTAGATCTCCTAATCTATGTGTTTTAAATTAGTTAGACTAATTAAAACACTTACATTAATGTTTCTTGTCCCTAAATAAATGGATTTAAAAACAATTAAATATCCTATAAATAGAATACCCTTTCTTTATCCGATGTGGAAGTTAGATCCACTTTTTGCAGGCTGCAAATGACTTTTGGTTCCATCTTTTGGTCATGCTTAACTGTCCTTTGGTTTTTACTATTTGTTGCACTGAATCTATTTCATCAGTCTACACTATAACTTGCATTTTAGGTTCCTTTTTTGGGTTCCACTTTAACTCTCTCCATTGTGGTTTTCAGTTTACACACTACCTTGTGTCATCGGTTCTTTCTGTACTTATTCATTTTTGGTGATCTACCAATCTGATCTTCAGTTTTCCCTTTACTTTCTTTCAGTGTAAGCTTACCGAAAGTGTTGTTTGAATACTAATTTAAAATTAATGTCATCAATCTCCCCCTTTGACATTAGTATCAAAAAATGATATGTGCAAAATATTAACAAAATGGTAAGTATATACAACATATATAATCTTTAGTCATTTAATGACTCCCCCTATGTATATGTCAATATATTTGTACATAAGATATATTTTCCTTCTTCATATTATTGTCCCTTTATGAATGTACATATACATATCTACCTTTTTCCCATTCTAACTAAATGTACATAATATTTTAAATGATATTAAGGGAAAAGGTCAATTGCCTTAGAGCTTATCAAAAATGTGTGAATGAGAAGACTTCATGTCTTCCATCACTTTCTCCCATTGCTCCTTCAGGTTTTCTAGAGTCATTTTCTCAAGTGTTATCTTTGCGTGCATATCATAGATGTTGTCAGCTATAGACATCTCAGGAGTTGCTATTAGTTGTCTTGCAGAACTGATATGTTGTTGTAGCAGTGGGATATTTGGTTTAAGTTGAGCCTGTAGCTCACTTACTTCTTCTTTGAATCATGTCTCTACTTCCCACAACTCTTTCCTTAACTGTTTTACCTCTATGATCTTTTCATAATGCAGTTTGACTGCATTTTCTCCATCGGTTCTTAGGCTACTAGCACTGTTTGCTAGATCTGTATCCAACTTAGCTATGTTGTCACTATTTTCTTGAGTGAACTTTTCAATTGTGCTTAGTTTTTGGATTAAGGATATAGCTTCAGATATAATGGAATCTAATTCTGATATGAATTCTGATAGCTTTACCTTATTTTTGGTCACTTCTTGGCTAATGGTCTCTAGAAGCTTTTGTTGATACTTCATTTTCGCTCTCTCCTAAATAGATTTCTCAGCATCAAAATTTTGAGTTGTGATGGTGTCGGTGAGGATAGCTAGTTGATCAGTTATTAGCTTTCTTTGATCAATATCAACACCTGGTACAATCTGGTGTAGAATGTCCCATGTTGTCTTTAGGACCATTGATTTCTTATGTTGTTTCTTCAGCTTTTCTTTTAATGCCTTCCTTTGGCATATCTCTCCATATTCTTGCAGCACATCCATGTCAAGTGTAGTGGGGTCACACTTTGGTATTTCAATAATTTCATCAAGTGTAACATCCAACTTGTTCTTCTTTGTCTTCTTCTTCTTGTTTTGATTCAGTGGAGTGGAGAACCATTGCTAACTTTTTATTCTTTTCAGCTATGCTTGATGATGTGACTTGTTGTGCATCTTTCTACTACTTTACATCAGTTTTAGCTCATTGGATGTCTAGAGATGTCTCTACATTTACCTTAGCATCATCGGTAACACCTTTGTCTATTTTCTTAGGAGTTACACCTTTTGGTTTGTCTCCTTCATTTGAGTCCTTTACATCATCTGCCTTGGCGTTCTCATTCTTCTCTTGAGTATCCACATCTTGGTCCTTATCTCCTTCTATAACCTTGCTAGTGTTGGTTATGTTCTGAGTATCTCTGATGTTTTGTTGATCATTGGTGTTATCTATATTTACTTCTTCTCATGCATCCTTTGGAGTTTCCTTTTTAGGTGATTTACCTAATTCTTGCATGATATTGATAGCTTGTATTAATATTGGTAGTTTTACTAGAATGATCACCTATGCTCCATCAATTGTTGTGTCCTGTTCGTCGGTTGTATCTTTGGCAATAGTGACATCTTCATCCTTATTGATTTATTTTCCTGGGTCATCGGTAATGTCAATGACATTGGTATCCACAATGTTGTCATTTGTGGTATCATCCCATATTTCATCTACCATATTTGCATTCTTATTCCCTATTGTATCATCTTCCTCTTTATCTAGCTCAATGGATGTATCATCTTTGTTTTCCTTATCAACTTCTTATTGTTGAAGGTCTTTGTCGAGACTATCTTTGTAATGCCCAAAACTTACACCTAAAAATGTAACAACTTTTTTTAAAAAAAAATAAATATAACATACCATTTTAACCCAATCAGGAATTCATGGTTCTACTAATTATAATATTTATCAATAACACATGAAGGAAATAGAGAAACTTTAAACATTATCCTTTAATAGTATTCAAATGACAATCATACGAAGATGTTGCATACCTGAGTTTTCTCTTCCTTGCCTTTGTATCATGTTTCCCCTTGTCTCTTTATTTCCTGCATCTTCATATATTACTACACAACTAGATGCATGATGTTAAATTCATTTCTAATTACATACATGATCGTAAGATAAGCCACAACAGTATCATAGAAAAAATCCATCATAAGCTTTTTCAACTAGTTTCGTAAAGAGATGCAACTATGCAAAAATTATTGGTAAGGGGTGTCAAGATCAAGGAAGGACTTAAAATCACAAGACCTAAGGGCTTGACCTAATGCCTCAGGGGCTCATTGTAGATGGCCTTGCCTACGTAACTCGCAGAGACATCGTAGTTTGGGTTTACAAAACTTAACCCAATTCACACTAGGTATGCACTAGTGGGGGTACAATTCACTTTAGAAATTAGATGGGGTATATGTTAGGAAGTATGAGGGAATTCTATTATATTTCACTTGAATACCAAATTAACATGATATAAAATTTCAGACAATTTATGATAATATATCGAGAGAATTTCAATGTAGGGTCTACATTGTTCATTCCATAGACAACAAGATAGGTCAGGAGATCGACTAGCTTATAGATCGTATTAGGTACACAATTCAAATACCATTTCAATAAAGTGATAAGAAGTTTTCAAACCAAATGAGTAACCTATTTTCCAATATGGTTTATACCAATTATTCTGAAATCCTGGATATCTCATTAGTAACTAAATAAATCTTTTATATACATATACATAATAGTAAAAAAATACTTTAACATAAATTATAGATTCTGTATCAAACAATATAGTGACCGCTAGGGTGAGAATGTATTTCAAAATGTGTGCGTGCATATTTGCAATGAAATGAAGTATAGTATTCTTATGTTGAAAACATTTCTTTCGTCTATACATACCGACATTCATATTCAATCTAAAGGTTTAAAGATTAGAAAGAAAACATGAAAATATGATTCAGCTTATACACAAAGGTCTAATTCTAAACAACCTAACATTTTATGTTGTAACAACAATAGTTATACTATACTTATAATCGCTTGGTTGATATTTTATGGATAACATAAGAAATCATCACCAAGTTTTTGAATTATCAATATACAATTCTAAACAATTGATCTTGTTGTGACCCACATGTCTATGTTTGTAAATATATGATTCACCTCTTTGTAATAATCAGAATAACAACTAAGTATAACACAACTAATTAAAAATTTTCTTTGATCTTTTGAACAATGAAACAACATTCATTAATTCAATGCCGCTAATTTTCAAGGATAATAGTAACTTTAAGTAGGGCTACACAGAGTGATGTTTGAAGTTTGCTTCCAAATAGTAGGCTCCAAATAGTTGGCTTCTATTGGAGAATTTTTTTTTAAGTAAATGCAATATACCTAGATAACCTGATTGAGGCCGTGAAATGATTTAAACTTTATCACAGATCAAGTGACATAAATCTTGTTGAAAGATCTAATACCAATGTGATAGAATAGTTTAAACTCACGTTGGACTAACTAGACAAAGGGCACATTTCAAAACAATGGCTGTGAATCTTTTCCAATGACTAAATACTCTGTCAACAATCAAATACCATTCCATAACTAGAACCCAAACAGATCAACAATTTACAAGGGTTGTGTATTACCAATGTAAGAACATCCCTGGTTGCCATAGCCATGATGTTCGCACAAGAGACAAATTCGGGGCACTGAGCTTCAACCGCGGTCTTGGCTCAGCTAAAGGCATCGAATATATCTCCTGACCAGGAAAAAAATTTATATCTGTAGCCTTGTGCTTCATAGTTGAAGTTATCAGCACTGATGCATCGCACCTATCAAAAAAAAAATAGTCATGGAAGAAAATGCGTAGAAGCCCAGTAGCAGTAGAAGGATTGGCAGCCTGCTTGTGAGAGATTTCCCCTTTCATGACATCCTCAACTTGAGGATATGTCACTCTATAGTAATCGACTGAAAGCTCTGCCTCTACCCCCTTCCAATCAGAACATTATCAACGCAACTATAATGCTTTACACTAAGTAGCAAAGGTAGGTGAGTGAAGAAATGTGTCCCCATGTGCTCACGTCTTTATCACAGGCCTACATATTCATAATGAAAACTCAAATCCAGCCTGTATTCTCAGCCCCAAATTCTATGTTGAAGTTGGAGAGAATAAGGTGCCCATTCATCCCTCAGAAGTGGATACATTTTAGAGAGCCCTCCAATCCCATTTTGTCGACCCTCTCTCCTCTCCATAACAACAATGATGGGATCGTTGGTGGTTACTGAAGAGAATAATAATGTGATCTAGTGGAAGAAGGAAGAGGGCTGTGGTTTGTTTTTCCATATAGCATAAGGGATGCACATGCACTAAAACCACTCACTATGGGTAGCAGTCGCATTCAATCTTGTTGCTTGATTTTTCTCTTGCCACTGCCACTGTCCTAGCCCATCTCTTCATTGGTTCTCCCCCAACACTAGCTCTTGCTTCCCTGCTCCATTTTTTTCCATCCATGACCACACTTTTGGGGCCCCCATACCAATCGTGACCCCTCACCTCACTTTCATGTCCTATCCTTCTCCCAACAATCGTTCTCCTTCCAACATTGTCACTCCTCCCCCTATACTTCGCACTTCTTCCCCTCATTACTTTCCATCTACTCCCCATCTCTTTTTCCCTCAATCAAATCGGTCAAATCCCACATCTAATCCTCCTCCTTTCTCTTTGTACATACTTATAACTGGCTGGTCACACCTCTCTCTCTCTCCCTCGATCAGTTAAACCAGCCAGACACAATCTCTTTCTTGATATCTGGATTGATTTTTTTTTGCCGAAGATGTAGGCTATGGATGAGTACAATGTTGAAAATCCATAATTTCT
>MU223463.1:531102-555161 GCA_018584345.1 Thuja plicata
AAATTTGAAATTAACATTCACATTTTAAAGAACTTAAAGTGGCATAGAAAGAAATAAACATATGCTAACTAGGTTCTTAGAAGCATTAAAGCAATGTACTTACCTTATCATCAATCGAATTACTTTAGCCCGCTCACTTCTTCAATTCATTTTCCAAGATAGGGTTAGTGAGGCACTACAATCTTTCTCAACTGGCCTATTCATGATCTTGTACCATTTATTGTGACTGTCCTTGTCAAGTTCAAATAACTTGCCTTCAAGAAATTTGTAAGCCAGTAGATTCGATGAGAACTCTTTCTTGTGTTTCTCCATCATTTCATGTATTTCTAACTTTGTTGACCTAGGAGGCATTAGAGAGACAAGTACTCTCTCTTATTTCTTTCTCATTTGCCAAAGAAAATGTCTAACGGGCAGATAATCTATCCAAGAGTTCTCGTGGTACATAAATTCCTTCAAATTGTATGGGTACATATTTTAAGTTATACATCTTAGCTATCATAGCTTCTTAAATATTATTCTGATCTTCCTGATTTCATTTTCCTGATTTTCTAATATGTGGATCAGTAATAGATCTAGAGTTTACAATCTATACACAAATGTCATCAATGGTGTAAGGTTCCTTTACCTTGACATTTTCTACCTCTAAGGCTTCATCTCACTCGGTATCCTCTATATCCTCTCTTGTTCTGGAAAATTTTCTACCCTTCTTATTTTTTCCTCTCTTCGGCGCAGGTGCTTTTCTCTTATACTTCCTAACTTTTCCTTTCTTAAGTGGTGAAGGAGTAGATTCTTTTGACATTTGGCTTCTAGTCCTTAAATTAGTTGTAGTTCTTGGTCTCTTTGATGGTGGAGGAGGTGGTGATTCTTACTCTATTTCCTCTGATTCGGTATTTTCATCATCTTTACCGATGGACACATGTTCTTCGGTTTCGTCCTCTTGTTCTATCTCTTCATTTTTCTTAGCTTCTTTCTCTTCTACAGATAGAATCTTCATGAGATTATTCACCATTTTTTCCTTTTTTCACAATATTTTTGACTACTAGGCCTGATTTAATTATTTTCTTGGCTTTCTCATATGTTCCTAACCGTGGTTTCTTTTTGACCAGTGGCTCATTGATTAAGGCATCAATTGCCTTTGTTGCAAGATCAATGTTGATCTCATATTCTAGTGGTTGCAACCATGTTGTTCTTGCTACTATAGGTTTTATGTAAGTGTGTTCTATGTTGACCATGAAGCATATCTCATCCTTAAATTTCTCAATGATTTTCTTAGGTATCCTTGCCCTCCTTTGCATTCAATTTTTGAATACATTAAAGTATTCATCCATGACAGTTTCAAAATTATCTCCTAGAGAAACCATGTGCTCATTGATTTGCACTGTTATCGACTTGTTGTTGTCCCATTTTACATCTCCAACGGATGGGAAATTTTCTTGAAAATAAAATAAAATGCACATGATTAATGAGCAAAACTTACATGTGTTTGACTTTGCATTTCTGATTGTCTTGAGATTTTCTTTCAATTGATTCAGTAGTAGCTCATACAAGTCTAACTATGTTCCTTTCTTCACGATTTTGTAAGTTGTATCCATAGCACCTAAAGAAATATTGTTTAATCTTCTAGCCTAGAAGAATTTGTAACCCAGTACACATGCCCCAAACTTAATTTCATCATCGGATATGGTTGTCACTTTCAGTCCACGTCCATCCCATTTGGCTCTAGTCATGTTTTCTATCTCTGCCTTTGGTGGATGTTTGAGTGCCTTTACTTTATTGGTTACGAGGTAATTGGTGACTGCATGGATGACATCTCAGGTGATTTCCTTCAGTTCATCCAACCATAATTTGTTATTGTACATTGTTCTTAGCACTAACTGAATCCAGTCGGTTTTGAAGACCTTCAAAAACTTTAGGGAATTGGTAAGCCCTTTTACCTCAATGTGTTTGTGTTCATCCTTAAGTGTTCCATATTCATTACAAATCTTCTGGTAAGCTTCTTCCATCTCTGTCATTCCAATTTCTGCAATCTTGCAATGTATGAAGGATTGAATGTCCTCAACTAGCAAAACCCTACCTAGTATGCATGAGAATGCACCAGTGCATTGGGCTGTGAGGCAACCTTTAGATGAATCTTATATTTAGGTTCCTCACATGCATTGTTTTTGATGAGTTCAAATTCATCATTCTTATCTTTCTTAGCTTTTACGGATCATGATGTTGATGCCATTTCCAAACATTTAGGGCTTCTTCGTAAATGTGTAAAGAATAGAGTTATCAGTATGTTAGAACTTATTGGTGTGTCTGCATAGATTTTTGAACTATTTTGGAGTGCTTCATGGTCGAGTCATGATCGCTTTGCAACTTGGTTCCTTTCTTCTCAAAATTGCCCTTGCTCGCTCTACTCTGGGTGTTGTGACAAGTGAGTCACTCTGATGCCCTATTTATAGCCATTGTCCTAAAATGCATGTAATAAATGCTCACCAAATCATCAATGTTTGAGGACTGATTTCATTGGTGAAGACTTTATTAGCATCGGTCATGCTTACAACATTTCTGAGAAGTCAAAGTTGACTTAGCCTTTCCCAATAGGTTTCGGTAACACAAACAGCTTGTTTATGTGCTTGTTTACCGACATGTCTCGATCAATACTAATAAATTTTGTTTGTAACTGACATCTCTTTGTAAATATAGGCAGTCTTTCCTTTAAGTGTATACTGACGAGTTTCGGTATATATGCCTGAAGACATAGTATCCACATTTTTCAACACATATAACCATGATGCATCTTTCTTATGCTAATTTATAATTATATAATCATATTATGGAACTGATGTAAATTAATTACTTAGGGTTAATGTAGTTCCATACTTACTTTTTCTTCTTAGGTGGGGTTGGTGATGTCACCGGATCCATTGGATGGGGTGTCACCATTTGCATTGCTCATTTTAGCTTCATCATTGCTTGAAGATTTTCTCCGCATCTTGTCTCTAGACCTTCGGATATCTTCAATGGTGTTTCTATTGGGGTATGTTCTTGTCTCTATCATTTATTCTATGCAGTCCTTTTTGAGATGACCAACATTGTGACAGTGTAAGCATGTCATTCTGGGGTTAGTCCATCCTCTATACTTTCTAGTCCATAGTCTCATACAGTTTGTAGCAATGTGACCATACCTTCCACATGCCATGCAATTTGTCCAAGTATTTTATTCCCATACTTACTGATTATCGATATGCTTCGGTTGATATGGAGTGTCTTGACCTTTTGGCTTCCATGCCTGTATTTTATTCTTCCAGCATTCAAGACTTGTGTGCCCATTCATCTTGCATGTAGGACAATATTTTTCCTTGTAGGTTTCCTTCTTTGGTTGTTCTATCTTAGACTTACATTCATATGCCTTATGTCCTTTCTTGTTACATTTATAATAGAATCCTATGAATGAAGGTGTATATTTAGGAATACCTTTCATTTTGCCTCTACACATATTTGCTATGTGACCTTGCTTTCCACAGTGTTTGCATGTAAGCTTTCTTGGTCTTGGATTTTCATAAAGATTATTTGGATTGGATTGATTTGATGATTCTCCATTTTTGGTTAATTCTAGACCATTTTTGTTGTTGACTCTTTGTTGTCCTTCCAGAAAATAATCTATTCTTTTATTTCTCTCTTCAGCCTTTCTGATAACTTCATTATGATGGTGCTAAATTTTTACCTCATGCTTTAGTTTCTCATTTTCTTCTCTTATTTCACTTATAATCTGTATTCTCTCAATGAGTTCAACATTCATTTTGTTTGCTTCTTGACTCATGAGAATGATTTGATTTGTGAGCTCATGGTGATGCTTTACATGGCTTGGTATTTCTAACTCCTTTTCTTGTAGTTTCTCTGTAATCTTCCTCATGTCATAAGTAGCTAGTGTTCTTTCTATTTCAGCTTATCTAGTAGAACTCATCACATCAATCATTCTAACCATCCAGGTCTCTTGACCGATTTGTAGCATCTTTATTTTCTCTGTCAGATGTTGATTGATCTACTTTAGATTTGTGACATTCTCTTCTGATGTGTCTGATGGTTTACTTGCATTTGGTCCTAAAGACTCAAAGAAATCTAGAATCTCTCTTCTTGATAATATTTTTCATCGCTTCAAGTTTCCATACCTTTCCTTTCATCCATTAGCTCTGTCATCTTGATTCTAGCTTCTTTATACTGTTCATAGAACATCTGTATCTCAAGATTTTTATTCTCAATATTCTTATCAACTTTGTACTTCTCCATTGAATGATGTTTTCTCTTAAGCCTTTAAGATTTTCCAAGAAGTGACTTAGCTCTGATACCAATTTTTGGGTTTAATGGGAAGTAGTACTGAGAGGGGAGGGGTGAATCAGTACCTCTAAAATTTTTTTTTGTTCTTTAATCAATTAACCTTTGTATCAATTGCATATCCATTCAGTCTGATCTACACTATCTTTGTGAGAGTTATATCATTTAATAACATTAATAAAAATGTGAATCATTCATAGAAGCATTCGTGAACATAATTGACACATAATACAAGATATGATATCATAGAAAACTCCTGTTAGGAAGTAAAAACTACGGTGCAGATGGCACCCACAAAAATTCACTATCTATAGAATGGAAGGGGCCAGTTAAGGCTTACAATTTTGATCACTTCTGATGATCTACCCTATTAGGAGTATCGGTGGAGAACTGTTAAATTCTACTCTATTAAGAGCTTTCAACAACATTGTTAAGTGTGCACTCAGTTAAGAGATTTGATAAAGGACTGTTAAATCCACCTTACAAGAAAGGATTTCTTACACTTTGCTTCACTGATTAGAATGACATAAAATTACAAATTGACCTAGTAAGTGCAATCTCCTATTTTTGATATAGATCCTATGTATTTCACTTACAAAATATTATCACCTTAACTATGATTCAATATTACCTCTGATTATCTATTTCCTCTGCTCTTGATTCTTCTAATCAAATTCTTATTTCTCTACTTTGGTTCTTGAAACTCTCAATTCAATCCATAGATGTGCTTGTTCTGTTCTCCTCTCTCTTCCACACACATTCTAATGAATGATTACATCATCTATTTATAGATGGATTGATTTCATTGAGTTGATGATAAAAATAATGTTAACTCTAAGATTAGGTTTACAACTTGCACCTAGATCTCCTAGTCTATGTGTTTTAAATTAGTTAGACCGATTAAAACACTTACATTAATGTTTCTTGTCACTGAATAAATGGATTTAAAAACAATTAAATATCCTATAAATAGAATACCCTTTTTTTACCTGATGTGGAAGCCAGATCCACTTTTTGCGGGCTGCAACTGATTTTCGGTTGTGTCTTTCGGTCATGCTTGACTGTCCTTCAGTTTTTACTGTCGGTTGCACTGAATTTGTTTCATCGGTCTGCATTTTAACTTGCATCTTGCGTTCTTCTATCATTGTGGTTTTTGTTTTACACACTACCTTGTGTCATTAGTTCTTTCTGTACTTAGTTGTTTTTGGTGATCTGCCAATCTAATCTTTAGTTTGCCCTTTACTATCTTTCAATGTAAGCTTACCAAAAGTGTTGTTTGAATACTAATGAAAAATTAATGTCATCAATATCATGGTATCCGACTTATGAAGGTAATTGATTTGGATAAGATATATATGTAAGATAGTTTATTTATCCAAATGTAGTAGTAGTTGAGAAGAAGTGAGAATATATGCAAATATGAAATAGCAAATTGATTAGAAGGATGCAATAGTAAAAGGAACAAAAGAGACTCATCTATCACATTCACATGATCATTATTATCTCAAAGGATCTCATTAAGAAAATTAGAGTTGCATAGCAGATCATCCACTGGCTCATCCTAATAGGTGTATCAACAAAATCCTTTAACTGGGATGACTTAACAGTCCTTTTCAAATATCCTAAAAGAGTTGCATACTTAATTTTATTGTACAAATCCTTTCACAAGGTGGACCTAATAGTCGTTATTTCTCCTACTAGGGAAGGCCATCAAAAGTATTCAATTGTAAGCTCTAACAAGCTAAACTTATATAGTAGTACTAAATCTTGTGGGTATCATCCCCACCCTAGTTTTACTTTCTATTTGGAAGGTTTCTGGGTAACCAAATATATTTTCAAGTGTTGTGGATGTTTAATGTGTTTATGTTCTATGCATGAAATTATTTTAGTCAATCTAATAAAGGATGAAAGAGAATAAGTTTTATTGGTTCCTGATTCACCCCCCCTTCCCCTCTCAGTCACCTAGCCTCAATATATTTCCAACACTTCATGTTTCCAAAATATGTTTTTGCTAAGGTGTTGGGATCGAGTGGAAATCAGATGCCCTAGGTGGACATTTATATGTGGCCACCTACTCTCTGATTGAAGATCTTGAGTTTTTATTAGATTGGTGTTGAACCAAGGGATGGAGATTTTTTGGATTCCCCTTGATGTTAAGAATATTTTTCTGGTGAAATAATGAGTTATGGTAGAGGTTCCTTTGTAAACCTAGGCCTAATTATCACTTTAAGTCTCTAGTCATCTACACATTTCAGTCCCTTTTGTCAGGGTCAAAATAAACCAATTTAGAAGACTGAGGAGACCCCAAAAGGGTATCAGAAATTGGGATTTAGTTTTTTGGTCAGTTGTGAAAATTTGGGGTTGAGTCCTAAAACCTAGTCAGATAGGACAACCAACTTTATCTTGGTCTTGTGAAACAAGGGTCCAATGAAGAATTCTAAAAACTAGTCTAATGAATGTTTTGGGTGGTTCTAATCCTTTTTGGACTAAATACATGGAATTGGAGTCATCCTAAGTTGAGGGTACATTTGATGGTGAGTTGATGTGAAGAGAGACCCTTAGGCCCTTTGTGGGAAGGAAGTGTTGTGAAGGAACCATTAATCCTTGTCCTATGTTGTATAGGGATGATCTGGGTGAATGTCATGGGATGTTTTGATAACTTTTCTTAGGGTGTGGAGTCTTGAATTATTTACCCCATCCTTAAGGGATAGTAGTGAGTTGGTGGATAAGATACCTAAGTTGTGGAAGACGCTGCATCAAGGATATTCCTCAACTAACTTAATGTATATTAATAATTTTATTGACATTAATATCTAATTACTACTTTAGAATGTGTATTGCAAATAAAGTTAATGGAGTGTAATGATTTGTAATTAAATCATTAATGACTTTATTTTAAATAGATTAACTAAATTATAATGATAATGATGTTTGATTTTATAAATTTGAATAGAGTTTATGTCTGTTAGGTTTAAAATATTGATTCAACATCAGGGTTCAACTTAACTAAATTTAGATATGGTAAGTTTAATAATTCTCTTTAAACTATTAAATGGCTTTTTAAAGTTAAATTTTTAATGAAGATGCTTTAGTAAGACAATAATAATTTCTTCAATTGACGTGTCGTACAACCCTAGGAAAGGGTGAAATTATTTAATGTTTTAGAATCATCTAAATAATTCAATTCCATTATCAAATTCATTAAAGTGTAACAAATCTGATTTAGATAATTAAACCTAATCAGGTTTTATCACTTAGTTGAAATCCATCAAGAAACCATGTCAAGGGATGTTAACATTTAACATGATTCCCCTCGACCTCCATTGGTTTTACCCGGATATATTTAGTAAATTATTATTTCCATTGAATATTTAAACTGTTTACAGAACATAGTAAACACTTAGTGAACACTCCTACCCTTTTAACTGCAAGTTTAGTTTAATTAAATGTTAAAAAAAAATGGTAGTGTATTTGGGTTGAAATTTTGGGCATAACACATATAGACGAAAGTACATCTGAAAATGAATTCAATTTTTTTTCAAATACATTATATGATGGGACAATAGAAAGGGACCATAAAAACTATTGTGATGATGTTTTCAAAGGTGATTTCTATATGTACTTAAATCTATTACATGAAGAGGGTGAAAGATTCTTAGATACCATGGGTAATATTGCAATTTTTGAGGATGAAAAATATAATGTTGAGAGTGTGATATCATCATAAGAGGAAGTAGCCTTGAATATATGGGTGATGTTTTATACTTTGACACCATGGGAGCCTCATGCAATAACATTAATGTTGAAGTTTTAGATGTGTGCAAAGTGGAGGACGATATTGAGGATGGTTATAATTTCACAGAAGGGGAAGTGATTTTTCAGGGTTGTGTCAATCGAAATATTAATGATGATAAATTCAGTGGTCTTCAGCCACCCACGTGTTTGACAGTTTATAACAAACCTTTGTGCAACATAAATAGTGATTGTGGGATTTAATATATTAACACTTATAAGTTGGAAATATATGCATCTATAAAAAATAAAGAGGTTGATGATGGACATGATATTATATTGTATGATGAAGGAAGGTGTTGTTCTATTTGATAGCTCAATAATCTAGTATAGACCTTTTGCAAGCATACACCAAGTTTCTACACAATATTATGTAAATTCTTATCTCAATACTACAATAACACTTTCCTCAACTTCCTTCTTCTTAAATAATGCTTCTAGAAATAAACTCGCAAACTATCACCTTTAGTTTTATCTTTCATTCTCACACCCCACACACCTTCAGTAAATACTAATTTCTCTATTTATATGTACATCTGATAATATAACTACATATTTTGGCCAAGCCACAAAATATGTTGACTTTAGTAAAAAATATATTATAATTTTACTTAACACGCTACCACTAAACCTAAATATAGGTCATACATAAGAATTTTTCATACCACATTACCAAAAGACTTCACCCTTAAGATATGAATGTTACATAAAACAATTACCAAAGATATGTAAATTTAGGAACCGATGGAACACCACAATGAAGTCCATAACTTAATGAACAAAAAATTTTAACCAATAGAAAAATGAAACTTGATAGAATGTATCCAAAAACAAAATATAACTATATAAAAAAATCATCTGATGAACTAAAAGAATGTTCAAGTAGCATGGATAATCAGAAGAAGTATAAAAGTCAATAATTCATGGTTTAGCAATCACCAAAACATATAGATGTACCAAAGAGATGAATTCCAATAATAGGAACAAGTACACCTGACATAATAACCAAAAACTGCTTATACAAAACCTGTTATGTATAAAACTAAACCAACAATATCAAACCGACAAAAACCAAGCATCCAACCAAAATTGCCAACAACCAACTGACACAGTTATGTAGCCGGTATAAAGGTTTTGACATTAATGACAAAAATTCCAACATCTTCTGAATATGTCCAATGGGTCTACCAACTTTACATGAAGTTTAATTTGGACTAATAGTAGGGTATACTAATTGAATTAGAGATTTCACATATTAGATTGAAAATGAGAAAATAAATTAGCTTTTTCATTTGTGACAAAAACTATATATATATATATATATATATATATATATATATATATATGGGTGCACACACACACGCACGCACGCACGCATGCACGCACGCATACACACACACACACACACACAGGTTTATGTGATTATATTTGCATGATTGTGTATATTTTTATGGTGTATAGTTTGGGATTAAAATAAAGTATAGTATTGTTATAATTAGTTTAAGCTTTAATATTATTAATTACTAATTATTAATTAAATTAGATATTATATTCCATATTATGATAATAATAAATATGTATGTTAATGATTATAAATTATTCATTATTTAAGTTATCTATAGTTGTGAGTTTATATTTATATTGAGTTATGTAATTATACCCTTTAGTTAAGAGTTAGTTGGGAGTTGGTTACCTTTGAGAAATGTATTTATATGTATTCTCTTTTGATTTTGAGGGAGGAGGGGCTGAAACCTTGAGGAAATATTGGTTTAACTTTCCATGCATTTTTCTTATAGTGGAGAGGGTTTGAAGGATGCATCTCAAGTTTGGATTTGTCTTCCTCCTTTGTCTCTTTCCTCCTTCGGTTGAAATTTCGTAGGACTTGAGGTATGGATTGAATTTATTGGTTTATTTTTGTATCTAATAAAATATGATTCTATTTATATCTTCTCATCATGTATTATATCGGTACTTTTCACTCCTAGAGTTATTGAAAAGTTTTGAGTTTTATTTTTATGCGAATTGTCATGTGTTTTCCTAGGGTTTTTAGAAATCAGTTTTTTGATACCTATTATTTTAATAATATAAATTGAGTTGAGGGTTTTTATTTATTGATTTTATGGAAGTTAAATTATGATATCTAAAATGGGTATCTCTCTGATTTAATTTTTAGGGTCAAATTAATTCCCTATTATAGACATTTGGGCAGACTATACTTGTCCATTCTTTGTTCAGATTTTTCTGTCAAAAGTATTTGTATGCTATAGGATTTTATGATCATGAAAAAAACTATATTTGATATCAAAGATGTTCCTCTATCTTATCTTTCATTTCCCATTGTTTTGGATTATTGTTACTATTTTTTGTAAAATTTGTGTTCATTTTAGTGAAGGCAGGTCTGAACCCTCACTAGGGTTTTCTATTTTAGAACAGAAGTCATAAATTTCTTTCCTACTTATAGATATTTCCACACATTGGATTGTGATTATATAATTATATTATATAAATATTCAGTGAGGAGATTGATTTGATTATGTAGTTTGTGGAAGATATGGGTGAATGTTCTTTGATGACTATTCTTTGCATTTAATCCTTATTTGAAATAAATTAGTTTTATAAGATTACCAAGTTTTAGGGCTTGTATGGTTATAAGATACTGATAGGATCATGGTTTTTAATTAAATTGGATTATTTATACTCTGAATATTATTTATACTTTAAGTGTTTTGGATTAATCTAAGTGTCAGATTTGGATTTAGGATCGTCTACTGGATTAGGGACAATTGTTGGTTTTCTAAACTCAACCAATTTATTTTTTAGCATTATTATGAATTCCATTATGTTGTAATGCAATTTCCTAATGCCTTCATAATGTGTATTTATGGGTAGGGAATCTAGTTTAGAGATCCTTCTATTGATGATAATGTCTCAGTTTGTCTTATTTGCCTCACTATTCATCCTTTTGTGTTGTGATTTTGTGGAAAGGGGTGAAATCATAAAAGTGTGTTCCACATTTTGAGATGAAGGAGAATAGTCCTCCCAAAAAAAATTTGTTTTTGATGGCTTTGTTCAAAGTTCCCTCTTCGCTCAAAGGGGGTAATTGGCTTCCCGTGCATGCGTGAAGCCCCCCTTCACGCCAAGCCATTATTAGCTAGTTTTTTTTTATAAATTTCCGACTACCCATTTCATTTTCACCAATTACTATTGGAGATTTTGTGGACTTGGGGCTTAGAGAGAGCTAGTGACATCCAGTATGACATCATCATATCCTAAGATTTTCTGACTTCTTCTGATTATTAGTAGTATCAGGTAAACACATTTTTCTCATTTTTTAATTATAAATTATATGTTTTATATTTATTTTAGTTAGTTATTTGTTTTAAATAATTTTTTGTTTGTAGAAATGTTAGAAAAGCGTAGTTGAATTTTTCAATATGTTAGAAAATTATAGTAGTATGTCAGAAAATCATAGTAGAATGTTAGAATATGTTAGGAAATTATAATAGTACTGTTATAAAATTATAGTTCTTGTTTGAAAATGTTAGAAAACATTAAAAAAATGTAGTATAAATGTTAGAATATGTTAGTAAATGTTAGGAAATTGTTACTTAGTATACATTAGAAAATATTAGAAAATTCTAACTTAGTATACATCAAAAAATATTAGAAAATTGTAACCTAGTATACATTAGAAAATACTAGAAAAATGTAGTAGAATGTTAGAAAATGTTATAAAATTATAACTTGGTATGTTAGAAAATGATAGAAAATGATAGAAAACCGTAGTAATATATTAGCAAATGTTAGAAAATGTTTCCAAAACATTAGAAACCGTAGTAGAAATGTTAGAAAATGTTACAAAACATTAAGAACTATTAGAAATTATTAAAAATATTAGTTTTTAATTGTTTTTAGTTAGTTATTAGGAATCTCTCTCTCTCTCTCTCTCTCTCTCTCTCTCTCTCTCTCTCTCTCTCTCTCTCTCTAAATTATGTACATATGTTAGAGAGTTACATGTATGAATGTTATTCATGTATAGTTATATGATAAAATATTATCCTAGGAGGACCTCCTTAGTACATCCTAGGAACCTTTGAAACACTTAGAGGACCCTTTAGGACCCATATTGTGACATAAAACTCTTTAAGAACCCAAGTAGGACCCTTTAAAACACCTAGGATGACCTATTAGAACCCTTTAAGAATACCTAGTACCCTTAAGACCTAATAAGACCACTTAAGACCTAATAGGATGAATATGAAATATTAAGACCAATTAGTACATCCTAGGACCCTTTAGGACTATGAGTACACCCTAGGACCCCTATTGTGACATAAATATCTTTAAGAACCCAACTAGAACACCTTAAGACACCTAGGATGACCTATTAGAACTCTTTAAGAACCCTTAGGACCCTTAAGACCTAATAAGACCACTTAATTGACCTAATAGGACCTATTAATACCAATTAGTATATCTAATCACCCTTTAGGACTATTAGTACACCCTAGGTCCCTTTAGGACCCCTATTGTGACATAAAACTCTTTAAGAACCCTTAAGATCTTTAAGACCTATAATAGGACCACTTAAAACCTAATAGGACCCCTTAAAACCAAATAATACTTGACTTAAGACCTAATAGGACTAAAATGGTGTATTAAAACCAATTAGTACATCCTAGGACCCTTAAGACCTATTAATACTAATTAGTACATCCAAGGACCCTTTAGGACTATTAGTACACCCTAGGTCTCTTTAGGACCCCTATTGTGACATAAAATTCTTTAAGAACCCAAGTAGGACCCTTTAAAAGACGTAGGATGACTTATTAGAACTCTTTAAGAATCCCTAGGACCCTTACGACCTAATAAGACTGGACTTAAGACCTAACATGACTAATATGACCTATTAAGACCAATTAGTATATTTTAGGACCCTTAAGACCTAATAAGACCACTTACTTGACCTAATAGGACCTATTAATACCAATTAGTACATCCAAGGACCCTTTAGAACTATTAGTACATCGTAGGTCCATTTAGGACCCCTATTGTGACATAAAACTCTTTAAGAACCCTTAGGACCCTTAAGACCTAGAATAGGACCACTTAAGACATTTAACAGGACCCCTTATGACCTAATTAGAGTAATAGGACCTATTAATACCAATTAGGACCTAGTATTGTAAATTTAAGTATAATTTTATATATTCAAATATGTGTTTCCATTTTACATGCAATTACAACATGTAATCAAGTACTTAATTATTAACACTTATCTTTCACATGTTACATCTAGATGGCCACTCAGGATGTACCAGCTCAAGATGCACCTCACACTCCTAATCTTGTCACTATTTTTTAGACTTCTCAGGTAGAGATGGATCGACTTAGAGATCCCATTCGTACATCTGAGTGAGGTGACATATACAAAGATATTTGTATCATTGTATTGAGGAGTTTGGAGTATATGACTACTAGATTGAGATCCCACTCTTCCTTCACACCACAGGTTGTTGATAGTATTATTCAAGAGTTGAGAGTCAAGGTCTTAGGTGTTTTTTCCTTGGAGACAGTCCAAAGCTATGTCCCAAAGGAAATCATCAAACAAGAGGTTTTCCCATTTTATGAGGGGAAGCCCAAGGTGAGGGTGTATCAGGTTACATGATGTGAGATTCCTCATATTACATGCATAATATACCCCTTTTTATTGAACCACATGGTCGTTATCCTAATAATCACTAGATTTTATTATATTTTGGCCAATAGTTGTATGTTGAGTTCTGTTTGGGACTCAAGGTCAACTATTTAGATCTTCTTGGATATTACGGTTAGGGGCATGGTAGATTTGGAAACCATGATCAGTATCATAGGGTTTCTTGAGTCATGCATTCTAATAGACAACTGGTTTGGAAGAGGACTCTAGAAGTGACACTGACAATGGTTGCTACCTTAGATAGTGTGGTCATTTCTTTCCAAAGGGGAGTAGTGGATAGGGTAGGGAAAATTTCTTCTACAACCACCTTCATCACTTTGGATACAATGGGAAGATATATTTTGACTAGACTGAGTTGAGCCAGAAAATCTTCTAAGGCTTTATCTAGTACTACTATAGGGGTCAGTGACGAGGCATATATAGCTGTAGGTATTCTTCCACCTAGAGAGATACAAGAACTTTGTAGAAATCATAGTCACTTAGATGTGGCACTTTAATTTTTTAAGGATCTCCTATAGTCATATTCTTATATTGCAGACATGCAGAGGATCCTATTATAGTTAGTTAGAGATGTCATCAAACTTGCATAGGGTCATGTAGTTGCACTGACATAGGACACGCCATCTAGTTAGGCACAACATAGTTCATAGCATGTTGTAGAGTCATTTACACCCATTGATTAGTCTACTTCTATAGAGCCAAGTATATGGGTTGGAGATGTACACATCACAGCTGAGGGCCTAGACACATTTCATGATAAGTTGCATGGGTTGAGTCAGGTGGACACTGGCACTAATGTTGGATCATTTATGGAATTTATTTTGCATCCTAGTAGTTTAGGCTCTACAACACTCCTCTCCCATCTACACACACCCCTACACTCTTCATTACTATAGACGTTTAGGAGTAACGGTGGTGTGAGTGATACAATTTATGTTGATGATATGATGGTGCAACAGGCTTATGATCCTCCTACTCATGAGACTAGGTATATAAAGTTTTCTTTTGTCCTTTCCAGGAGTTTTAGTGACCAATTAATTGTCGATGTGTTTATTAATGTTTGTTCAATGTATAATATTTTGTAGGAATAGTTAGTAGAGAAAATTACCTCTAGTGTGGGCTTGGAGCATCTTCATATGAGAGATTCAGTAGATGTGACACCTACTAGTGGTCAAGTAAGTTTTAAATATATGTAATTTTAAGCATGCATGTGTACACTTGTAGCATGTATTTATATATTTCAAGTACTTTACATAATATATACTATGCACATGTATATAACCAACTTTTGTACTAAATTTTTAGTGGTGAGTTGTTGCTTCACAGCCAGAGGATGCTCGTGACACTTGGGCATAGCACATTATCTCTAGTGTGGGCTCAAAGCATATTCATAGGAGAGATTCCGCAGATGTGACACCTACTAGTGGTTAGGTAAGCTTTGAATATATGTAAGTTTAAACATGCATTTATATATTTCAAGTATTTTACATTATTATTATATACATGCATTTATATTCGTAGGGATCAATTTCTACTTCATAGCTAGAGGATGCTTGTGGAAGTCATTTAGAGGGTCACTCTAATCACATGCGCCTGGATAACTCCCTAGTTTAGGACATGTTGCACAGATCTTTGACTTGAGACTCATTATATATGTCATTATTATATGTTTGATATTTTTAGTTTATGATTTGAGACATATATTTATATGCTATCTAGACGTCTAGACATAGATGATTTATGATTTGACATTATATAGATTTATGATGGTTTCATTTGATTAGCTAATTTGATTAGATGGTTTTATTTGATTAGCTGATATGATTTGATTAGATGATTTGATTAAATGGTTTCATTTGATTAGATGGTATTATTTGATTAGATGGTTTCATTTTATTAGATGATTTGTTTATATTAATCAAGTAATATATATTTAAATTACATAAAAACATACATATAAAGTATACATAAGTAATCTAACTAATGTCATTAGTAATCTAACAAATGTCTTAAGGGGAGGTCTTAAGGGGGTGTCTTAAGGGGATCTAATTAATATCCTAAAAAATTAAAATTTAATACATGTAACTAGTGGACAATAAGTATTATAATTCATTCTAGAACTAACACACGTCATAAGTAATCTAACTAGTTTCATCATGTTTTAGTGTTCAAACTAATGTCTTAAGGGGATGTTTAACTAATAAGAAATCTATAAAAATCATTGAATAATCAAAACATACATATGTAATCTAACTAATGTCATTAGTAATCTAACAAATGTCTTAAGGGGAGGTCTTAAGGGGATGTCTGAAGGGGATCTAATTAATATCATAAAAAATAACAAGTTAATACATGTAGCTAATGGACAATAAGTATTCTAACTCATTCTAGAACTAACACATGTCATAAGTAATCTAACTAATTTCATCATGTTTTAGTGCTCAAACTAATTCCTTAAGGGGATCTTTAACTAATAATCAATCTATAAAAATCATTGAACAATCAAATAATACATATAGAACCATACATGTATACAAGAATATATATAAAATCATACATAAAATTCTATATATTAGAACCATTGAACCTGTTGGTTGTATTTCCAGTTTTGGACCTTGCCAAAAAAATTTTGAAGTTCTTAGTCATATCCATGCCTAAAAGTTGAAAATATTGTCTAATGTTTTCAAAATCCATTTGCAAATAATGAGCTTCCAGCCAAAAATCAAGAAAGAGTTTAAAACCCTAAGCCCTAGGTTAAATTTTAGTGCATATCCAAGAAAAACCCTAGTTTTTCTAAATCCTTTCTATTTTGCTGTTGCTTTTTCACAGAAAACCTGATCACTTAAGTCATGTTCTTATTTTACATTATTCACTTAGGTTGCAATGTCTTGTTATGATTTGAGAATATTCCTTTCTTTTTGAGACTTATCAAATGTCTTTATTCATGTTGTCTCCATAATAAAATAATATTCTTCTAGTGCTTATGAGATTTGATGGGAGCTGTAGACGAAGATCTTGATACTGTGGTTGGTGGAGAGTCTCTTTGAAAAACCATAGTTAGAGAATTTCTTTGGCGACTTCAAGTTTACTCAGTCGCATTGTCTCTAAAGGTGATCAAAGTTACAAGTTGGGTTAAGATTTGTTAGAAGTTACATGTAGTCACGTAATAATGAAGAGAAATGTGAGTTAAGTCAAAAGATGTGAGATTATGTGGTAGCCATTGACCTGAAGGGTAATCATACGGTGGTCGCGAAGTCTCAAAGAAAAGTATTGCATTAAGAAATCTATCAACAAATTTGAATTTTCTCAGTCGCAGTGTCTCACAAAGAAACCAGGGCTAACAGGTTGGTTAAAATCCTTCAGTTGCGTGATATCTTTTAAAATTAATGGTTAAGTTAAAATTTGGGAGATCAAGCAGCTGTCGTTGGATAAAAGAAGGATCTAGTGGTTGGCATTAAATCGTGAAGGAAACTAGGAGTTAGTGATTTCTTAAACTGACAGCAAGATTCAATGGGTCGTGATGTCATGATAAGAAATATGGTTAAAGAAGAGTTTAGTTAAATGTAAGTTAGTTTGCAGCAAGAAGATATGAGCTGTGAAGTAGAAAAGATTTGATGGATAGCATGTAGTCACTTTTGAAAGTCAAAAAGTCAAAGAAGTTCTAGAGATTCAGCGATGATTAATTGAAATTTGAATATGTAGTTAAATCTTTCAAAGACTTGAGTTAGTCGAGAAGTCTCAAAGCAAAACTGAGGTAAATAAATTCCTTCTACGACATGGAGACTATTTAAGTCATGAATTCTCAAAGTAAACTGTAGCTTCAAGTGAAAAGATAAGGAGATTACCCGTAAGCCATTAGATTAAAAGGATCTATAGTAGTCGTAAAGTCTTAGAGAAGAAAATAAAAGTACAAAAGGTAAATGATATTGCACATGGGTCATCAGATTGAGAAATGATCATGTGATAGTCGCGTAATCTCAAAAGAAACTTAAGGTAAATGAAATCTTAAAGTGACAAGGAGATTAAAAATTCGCATAGTCTCTAAAAGAAACCCAAGGTTCAAGATGGGTTATTAAATCCTTAAGTTGTGGAGTCTCGAAGAGAATGAGAGTTAACTGATTTTACTTAGTGATTAAGAGATAACCGTTGATCACAAAGTTGATCATGAATTCTTAGTAGATAACTAGAGTTAAGGATAACTCTTCGCGACAAAGAGATTACACAATCGCTGAAGGAAACTAGAGTAAGATCAAGGTAATATATGAGGTTTTCTCCATGTCATGTTACACAGTTGACAGCCAATAAGAATGAAGAGATTATGACAACATGTTTAAAGAGTTGTTGAGTTATTTTAAAGGATCAATAGAATCAAATCTTGATTTATTTTTTAATATAATAAGGTTTTTATAAGAAAAGTAATCATTCAAAACTAATCACCTGTCATTTTGAAATGCCACGGCTAGGAGTAGGAACTGATTTCCCAGCTCGTAGAAGTAAAGATAGAAAAGACTGAATTGTGAATTCATGAATTTTGAAAAGATTGGTGCGTTAATAAAAATTAATCTTGTTCATTTCATCTTACCAGTTTCCAAGTTTTTAGAGCTCCAAATTTTCATAAGTGATAAGCATTTTTAGAAGAACCAAGTTATCAGGATTTGCAGAGTGAACAGAGAAGTTTTCAATTCATAATCTAGAGAGTGATTATCAGTTCTGAAAGGGTTGAGTTTTAAAGTGATTTAAAGTTGGAAGTGAGGGTTTTTAGTAGATTTGTTTCAATATCAGTGAAAAAGGAAAGTTGATCAGTTGTAATTTACACCAGATAGTATAAGTAGAGTAGTAAGTGTTTCCTCTACCAATGGGAAGAGTGGGGATGATGACAATCTCAAAGGAAAGAGGAACTATTTAGAAGATTTCATCATCTTCTCCCAGGCTCCGATCAAGGTAAAAAGGTAAATGATGAATACCTAGGAGATAATTATGCATATGTTAGAGATGCTAAAATACCAAACTATTATAGTTATCACTTGTTCAATTATTTCTATAAAAATAGTGATGGCCCTATGCCCATATCAAACCCCTGGACTTGTGGATTAGCTAAGTTAGTTGTCCCAGATGTATTTGTGGATGTGGACTTGATACTAGAGTTATCTAGTAGATATGAAACTATTTCAAAGACCATCAAGAAGGACGATGGCACTATTTTAGTAACCTTGGATCGAGCTTCATTTATAATATCTTTTCATATATATAACCCTTGTTCCACAAAGATAAATTTGAAAGCCCTAGATACTAGATATACCAGAGAGGTTGGCATTGTACCTAATTTGATATAGGCCCATACAAAAAAGGGAACTAGGAACTACATTGCCCCTATTCCTAGTGATCCTTCACCATAATTTTATAAATACCTAGATTTTTACATGAAGTACATCTCATATTCCCTATAAGCAGTGTTAGGTGTAGACAATGGAAGGGAAAGAGTATCATCATACATGATGATGATAATTCTAGAATTGTAGATTCCTTATGTGAGTACTATTTATGATTACATTGAGTATGTAATTGACAAGATGCACCAAGGATTTGTTGATATTTAGAGTAAGGTAGGAAGCCCTAAGTTCTTGCAATATTCATTGCTTATGCATCTAATCATGTTCTAAAACTTTAACATCATGGACCAGTCAAATTTACAACTTAGAAGATTCTATCATGGACAAATCAACCATGTACAACTATGGTTAAGGGTATGAAATTACACTTCTAGGGAAAATGAGTTTTGTGCATTTGAGAATTGGGAAGTATACCCCTTGTTGAGCAATCTAGGGGTGGATATGAATTTTTTTTGAGTAAAGTTGGTACAATTATTGAGACCCTACCAATTTGTAGATAAGTATAATGGAGATCATTACTAGGGTGACTTTTATTGTCATCATAATTTCATATTGATCAGAGTATATGGTTGTTCACAGCCACCACACATCTTTCCTTATAGAGTGCCACCTAGAATTGCAATCATGGAGTTTATGTGGAAACTTATGATAACATATAGGGAGCATTTGGCTTCACACAAGAAAGGAACCTCTAAACCAAGGTATTTCATTACCTCTAATTTCACAATTTGAAAGAGAACCTATCACCCTATAAATGGATGGTTGAGGCACTACATGATGAATGTTGCCCTATATACATATATTGATACAAAGGGCTTTATTGAAAGTGCCAAAAATATTTTAACACCCACCATTCCCATTAGAAAAAAGAATCAGCCTTGTGAGGAAGATGATTTGATCTAAAACATCCTTTAAGTGGATGTAAATTAAGAAAGATTGACAAAATATCATGATTTGATGGATCTAGAGCAACAGTTAAAGAAGAAAGGGATCCCATTTGGTGGATATTTCCCAAGTATGCCCTATTTGAAATGATTAGAGAAGATGATTTAGTCACAAGGCATACTCAGTAATCATATTGAAGAAAAA
Organism: Thuja plicata; assembly: GCA_018584345.1. Lineage (NCBI taxonomy): Eukaryota > Viridiplantae > Streptophyta > Pinopsida > Cupressales > Cupressaceae > Thuja > Thuja plicata. The sequence goes on from MU223463.1 coordinate 551,410, forward strand.
TTTGAAGACAAGGACAGAGGTCCAAACAAGAAATCATCATAAGAGTATAGGAGTAGATATTTGATACATAGCCCACCACCCCAGGATCAGCAAGCTCATAATGAGGAAAATATCATTGACTTGACATAAGTACATGAGGTTGAGGTAGATGTAGAGCCTCCACAAAGAAGCAAAGAGTGAAAGCAGGGGAGCCTTCTATTGCAAAAACATAGAAGAAGAAAAGGGATAAAATTAGTGCCCTATCCATAGGGACTACTGCTTATGATCACCAACTAAGAAAAATGATAAGAGAGGGAAATAAAAAGAGAGAGGACATAGATGACAATGTTAAGATGCCCCTCATACTATGCCCAGATGAAAGGGAATTACAACAAGAGGAGTTCCTGAAAGATGATGAATTTATCAAAACCAAGGATCTCAAGGATTTCCTTATAAGGGCTAAACATGAGAAAGTTGGAGCACAATTGAAATCACAAGGAGGAGAGGCCATTATAAGTGAAGCATTATTGGGCCTCCAAGAATATAAATTAGAGTCTAAGAATGTGACTCCTGATGAGGCCAGACAAATTGTGAAGTCAAGTGGTATGTTACTGGTAGAAGGATGGGACCTGGCTTCAAATTTCATTATTGATCAAATCAGAAGGTAGCCAGATGTCAAGATCTCTATACAGATACAAATAGGAGAGCTAATTAAAGGGTGTGGTAATGATTCTAAATCTCAAACCCTGGCAATGTGGTCTCTGGATCCTAAGAATCAAAAGCCATCACTGATCAATGTCCAAGAGAAGATGGAGGGAGACAAGATAATATGGTATGTCCATACCACATGAGACCTGGAGATGTCTCAGGCCCTGGCCCATTTTTCTCACCTAAATGAGGCAAAGGCAGTACATATGTCTAATAAATACCATTTTTTTTATGAAACAAGCCTCATTGGCAAAGACAGAGAAATAGGTCTGATGAAGATTAGTGCAATGGAAAAGATAATTTTAAATTTGACTCAAAAGATGCAAGAAATGCCTGAAGTTTGTCCTTCTTCACCTAAATAGAGTACAAATGTTGAGATCCAGACTAAATATATAGGGTATGCTACATTAGAAACACAAAAAGTAATTAAGTAGCATAATGAAGTTGTTTTGGGAGCCCTAATGCAAATTTTACAGCATAGGGTAAATATTTTAAAAGATAAACGTGATAAACTATATGGTGCCTATGGAAAATTTCTTGGCCTACAAGTTGAAGTGGAGAATTTTGTGTCAATTTTGAGCCCCTACTTTAGAACATGGTCAGTTAGGACTAGCTTATTTGAGAGGTTAGCATCATTGCAACCATTGAGATCATATTTTCCAAAGATTGTAAGCCAAGTTGGAGATGAGATAGAACAGATTGGGCTGACCTTGTCCTTTTTCAAAGGCAAGGAAAATCATATAGAGGCAAAAATTAATATGTTTGGGCCTGACTATAAGAAATTTATGCCTTCAATCAGGTTAGAGGACAATCAAATCAATCCATTAGGAGTATGAAGCACTGAGTTTGACACTTTACTACCTAATAAAGAGGTATATATTTCTAACATTGCAGAATTAGATATGGAGAGATACAATAAGATTTTAGATGAGGCATTTAAGGCTGAAACAAATTTCAATAAGTTTATAGCAGATGTCAAGAGCATTACAGATGCTAGATGGGAAAGGCATAAGGCACAACTTGAAAGTAATCAGAGGGTTAATTGGCCTACATAGGATGATGTCACAACATGGGATGTTCTTACAAAGCCCAAGAATAAGAATCCTACCACTATTGACCTTGACATCATTGATGAAGAATAGGACACCCAACACTTGATCTTTGAGCACAAGGAGGTTAGTTATCTAAAAGATAAGTGTATGTTAGCCTGTAATGGTGGTCACTTAATCTCACTACAACTATTGGAGGCTATCTAGAACATATTCAAACAAAGGTGCCTGTAAACAAAAGATTTCAAATATTTTATTTGGATGTATTGATATTTTGTCCATCCACCTCTTGGTCTCTTCTTGTCTTTTTTCCTCTTCTAAGTTTTTAGGGTTAGGTCTTAAGCCATCTGAAGCTTTTTACATCCTTAATTTTGAAGGATTCCAAGATGGTTTGGACTATATATTGAGCTCTTGTATCATTTTTTGGGGGATGGAATATATTGGAATATGATGAGATGAGAATTGCAGGCCAGACTACTTTATTTTCTGAGTTTTTGTGTATATTGTCTTTTCAATGTATTTGAAACAGTGATCAAATTAATAAAATACATTGCAGTTTTTGTCCTATACCTCATGTTTGTCTCTTTATATTTATGTTTTAGCTCTTTTATGCTTAAATTGTAAGGCAATTTAGATATACCAATTACAGAGTAATTGTGCAGTTGCTTGTGAGTTCTTTCAAGGAGAGAATAAGTCTTGCAGGTGATCCCAGAGAGCTAAGCATTATCATTAGGATCTGATAATAGTGGTAGTAAAGTGAAAGGTAGTTTGTAAGGCATTCTACTCAAATTGCATGTATTTACATTAATCAGTTGTTTTGGATTCACATTTGATATAGACTCTTTGCCCATGGATTAGGCACGGGTTAGGGTTTGGCAAATCAATTAAATCATCATTCCAATGTTCAAAAAAGAATTAAATTTTTTACATTTCAATCATAAATACATAGAAGTTTAAGTAATTGTATCAGAATATACAATTGAGTTTTTTTATTCCTTCATGAGAGAATCAAAATGTTAACCCTCCTAAGTTTAGAGAACTATAAAAGGAAGAAGGATGAGAATCCTTATTATTTAACTATTTTCTATTGTTAAGATAATGGTTTGGATTATTAATCTCTATATCAGATCAATCACAGTCATTTGCATAGGTTTCTATCTAATTGATACAATAAAATTCAATTAGAAATCTAGTAAAAGATCTAATCCACTATAGTAGATATTACAAGTCAGTAATCATTCAAAGGTAATACCTGCCTGAGTTTGTGGAGCTCAAAAAAGAAGGGGTATATTATCCAATCCTCGTCAATTAAGATTTCTCTTGCAAAGAAGTAAATTGGAGATATAGAGAGCAAGAATTCACACTATTTTAAGATCTTGCAAGAAAAATCCCTAACATAACCATCAAATAGGTCCATCATATATCAACAAATTATAGTCCATCATATGTTTAAATATATCAACAAAGTATAGTCAATTTAATACAGAGATATCAAGAAGGTCCTAACACATGAAATAGGTATAAATATTATACTTTTTAGACCACCTCAAGTGGTTCATACCTTTCATGGAGAACATGTAATATTATCTCATGATCCTCACTATCTAGGCTCCACTTACGACATCCATGTTGAGATTTAACTGTATGAAGGCAAAGGGAGATGGAAACTACTAGGTGACTATAATGAAACTCCTTATTGTCTAGTTGGTAATCAACATAGTGAATACCATGTTGAATTACTTTTTATTTTCTTGAAATATGTTCCCTCTAAAAAAATTGAACTTGCAGGTCACAAATTTTAATAATATAAATTTAAACAAACTAAATTTGAAATTTGTTAAAAGGTTGAAATTTTAAATTTACAAAATGAGAGCTCAATATATCGATGTAAAGCATAAAAAACCTATGGGGAAAAAAATTACATCACTTTCTTTAGGTTCAAGTAACTACATCCTCTCTGCAGTACAACACAATAAATAATAGCAAACTCCTTCTACATTTCCACACTCAGTAATC